>QLON01001200.1:0-26241 GCA_003313675.1 Termitomyces heimii
AATGTCCTGGCCCTGGGGTCGTGGTTTGAGCAGATCCTGGATAAGAGTGAATAGCTCCCATCCTGAGACCAGCTGGTAGAGGAGGTATGGCAGGAGCATGGTCCAGGGAGGGTAGGGGAGGGTTTCCGGGGCTGGCTGAAGGAAGAGGAAAGGTGAGGGTTGTTTGGAGTTTCTTGCCATGGTCCATAGGTTAGGTGAGGGTAGTTTGGGGCCCTAGCTCTAGGGGCCCCCATTTTCTTGTCACTGTCTATCATTTAGTATATGTGTATTGCCATTCCTTGTAGATTAGTGTATATATAGGATGTATATAACTTGTCTCCCGGAGTTGAAAGACAGTGTAAGTAAGGGGGTAGAGAAATTAGAAAAGCACCTTGCCTAGGCTCTGGGGCACTACTGCGGAGAAGAACTAAAAGGGAGGTAAGGTTTTAAAGAAGGGAAATAGAAGGTATACATGGGAGTTGAATCCCTACTAAACTCAGAGGCGGGAGTTATGCCCACTACTGCTGTCTATGAGTCCTGCCCCTCAGAAGGTCATTTCCTGGGTGACATTGCTGGAAGTCCCAGAGTTTGTCAAGGGCACCATTGAGATTTTGGTACAGTTCCCAAGTGTCGTCTTCCAGGCCATACCCACACCATCATATGAGGAAGTGGTGAATATTCCAGGAGTTGAGGATGTCTTCAACCTCGTAGTGGTACTTGTCCTTGACCTTGACCGGGGGAGGGGGTTTGGGGCATCACTCAGGAAAGGGGTCCAGGAGGTGTCTTTCCAAGAGGCAGATGTGAAACACCGGGCCCAGGGGGAGCTTGATCTTGTAGGCATGGAATGAAACTTTCTTTAAAACCTTGAATGGGCTGAGGTGCTTGTAATCAAGCTTTGGGGAGGGCTAGTGGGTGCAGAGATGGCATTGATCTAACTATACCTTTGTCCCAGGGGCCCAGTCAGGAGTGTCTTCCTGTTTCCGGTCAGCATGTTGCGTGTAGGCCCAGTTTGTGGTATTGATTTCCTCCTGAAGAAACACATGAAGGGACTGAAGATCCTAGGCAACCTCATGAGTGGCATGCGATGGAATGTCCCAGAGCAAGAATATCAGCCAGAGGTGATATCCTTTGTTAGCAAAGAAGGGGGTCACCCCAGTGGCAGAGTGTGGCATATTGTTGTAGGTGAATTCGGCCAGAGGGAGCTCGGTGCGCCAGTCATCCTATAGGTAGTTGATATATAGCTGAAGGTACTGCTTGAGAGACTAGTTGACTCTTTTGGTTTGACCATTGGTTTCGGGGTGGTAGGCAGTGGAGAGATTGGCTTTTACTTCAAGGGCCTTACATAGGGAAGTCCAGAATTTGGATACAAAGAGTGGGCCCTGGTTGGAGATAATGTTGTCTGAGAGTCCATGTTTGGTGAAGATGTGCTCAAGAAATAGCCAGGCAAAGTCTGGAGCAGTGTCCGTAGTGTGGCAGGGTAGGAAGATGCCCTGCTTGGTTAGCCTACACACAATGATGAGGATGGCATCAAACCCTTCTGATTCTGGAAGTTTGATGATATGATCCAGGGATATGGAGGACCAGGGGCATTGTCCGACTGGCAGGAGTTTCAGGAGCCCATAGGGTTGGTGTTGGAGGACCTTGGCCTTGAGGCAGAGTTCACATGATCAAATGTAGCAGGTTACGTCCTTCCTTAACCCTGGCCAAAAGTAAGCCTGGGAGATAAGCTGGAGGGTCTTACATATCCCAGGGTGTCCCCCAAACTTGTGGTCATGGTGTTGGCAGAGAACATTGTAGTGGAGTCAGGCATGATCTGGGACATAGATGGGAGTTTTTTGTTGGGGGACAAGGAGAAGGTGGGATCTTGGTTGGTTCCATCAGGGGGGTTGCAAGGGTCATGGTCGATGAAATACTTGTCTTGGGGGGCATGGTGTATCTGGCTCAGGATTCCTTCATTATTTAAAATCAATATGGCATTCAGATGTTTGGGGGGGATCACCATGCAATGATTGAATGCATTGCATTCTACCTTGAATGATTTCTTGGGGTAGACATCCAGTCATTGGGTGAGAGCATTGGGTTTAGCTCCAAGTTGTCCCGGATGGTACTGGATCATGAAGTTGTACTTCGAGAGGATTTCAGACCATCAGGCCTGCCATTGGCTGAGTTGCTTGGTCGTAGTGAAGTATTGCAGGTTGTTGTAATCCAAGTAGACCTGAATCTAGTGTTGGGCTCCCTTGAGGTAGGCCCACCATTGTTTGAAGGCTTCAATGATGGCGAGGAGCTCCTTGTCATAGATATTGTAATTGAGCTTGGCATTGATCATGGACCGAGTGTAGAAGGCAACTGGCTGGGGCTCCCCACCATCAGCTTCTATCTGTGAGAGGATTTTGGCGATGGCGTAGTCGGAGGCATTGCATTCTAGGATGATTGGGAGGGTGGAGTCATAGTGCCAGAGTACAGGGGCAGTGGTGAAGGCCTCCTTGAGTAGGTTAAAGACACTCTGGCACTTACTGTCCCAGTTCCATGCCATGTCCTTGCGTGTGAGCCAGTTGAGAGGTTTCATGATACCAGAGTAGTTGTCTATAAACCTCCAGTAGAAATTAGCAAAATCCAAGAAGAACTGTACTTTCTTGACATTCCAGGGTTGCAGCCAGTTGACAATGGCCTCGACCTTGTGGGGGTCCATGCAAACACCCTCCGGGGATATGATGATGCCAAGATACTCAACTTCTTCCATGTGGAATGAACACTTCTCAGGTTTGGCATGGAGGTTGTACTTCTGGAGGCATTCCAGGACCTGCCAGACATGCTTCCAGTGGTCCTCCCTTGAGTCGGAGTAGATGAGGATGTTGTCCAGGTAAATGATCACAAAAATGTTGCTTATGTCATGGAAGATGTCATTCATGAAATATTGGAACATGGCGGAGGAGTTAGTCATTCCAAAGGGCATTACAAGGTATTCAAACAGACCATACTGCATGCAGAACGCAATTTTCCACTCATGTCCCAGGGCAATGCAGACATTGTTGTAGCTGGAGTGGAGGTTGATTTTTATGTAAACTTTAGCACTGCAGAGTTGGTTGACCAGATCGCTGATGAGCAGAAGTGGATAGTTGGCACTGTGGAGTCAGTCAACCAGATCACTAATGAGTGGGAGCAGGTAGCGGTTCTTCTTGGTGATCTTATTGAGTCCCCAGTGGTCGATGCAAAATCAGAGCAAACCATCCTTCTTCTTAGCAAATAGAACCAGGGCTCCAGCAGCGGAGGTGGAGGGTCAGATAAATCTCTTTCCAAGCATTTCATCAAGGTAGTCTTTGAGGGCCTGGAGCTTGACTTCCAACATGTTGTAGACCTTACCAAAAGGGAGGCTGGCTCCTTCCTCAAGGTTGATTGTATAGTTGTAGGGGTGGTGGGGAGGAATTTCTTTAGCATTGCCTTTGGAGAATACGTCAGCAAATTTGTGATACTCCAGGGGGACTACTTCTCAGAGGATCTGTTCTTTGGTTTTTTCTTCCAGGGGAATAGCGTCCCCTCATAAGTGTTCTTCCGGGAGAGAAGGCAAGGTGTGCAGCTGAAATGTGGGGGCCCCATCCCTCATGAGACAGGCAAAGGGGGTGGCTCTAATGATCCTAATGTCGAATGTGTTTGGGTTAATCAGAGTTGCGGATGCATCAGCTACAGTGGGTATGGCACATGTCTGGGACTGGTCCAGGTAGTTCAGCCCTTTGTGTCTATTTCAAGGAATGTTTGGGGGTTGAGCAGGGGCCTTGCAGGTTTAGGTGGGTGTTGGTGGAACATGGCTGGGGAGCACTTCGGAGGTGTGGGATGCTGGGTTGCTCCCCAGAGCCTGGAGGTGCATGGCAGTTGAGGGGCAGTCTTTGGGTCCCAGGAAGGTCATTGTGAGCATTTTCCAATTAATGTCAGAGTTTGTGTTACATAGCCAAGATAGTCCCAGCACCATTGGGGTTGACACATGGAGTTGTATATCTAAGAAGTTGGAGGTGAACTCATAGCCATTGTCCAGGGTTATGCATCCTAAGTGAGACCTTAGAATGGGGCCGGAGGAGGAGGGGGCACCGTCAAGGCATTGCAAGCCAAGGAGTTGGTCGAGGGGGTCGTGGAGAAGGTCGAGGGCATCACTAATGAACACTCTGGTAGCTCTGCTGTCAATGAGGGCTGATATTGGTCCCAAGGCGCCGTCCAGCCTGGCATTGATGACAAAGGATCAGGACGAGTAGGACTGGAGCCTGGGAAGTAGTGGGGGTCTATCCAGGGAGTCCCTTGGGGTCAGTTCCAGAGAGTGCAGGATATCAAAGGGGAGTTGCTGGTTGTTGGGCATCGGCTTCCAGGTCAGGTGGAGGGTGAGATGTTGCCAGTTGATGCAGGGGTTGGTGTCCCAGAGCCACGTAAGCCCCAAGACCAGGGGTACGGAGGAGTATAGTTTGGTAATCAATATCTGGAGGGTATGAGTCTGTCCATTGGCAAAAGTAATGGGCATACACACAAAGTGAGTGACATCCCCCACTGTGGAGGCATCCCTGTTGAAGAGGCAGAGCTGCACTGGGACTGGGAGTCATTGAGCAGGTTCCGGGGCAAGGGTAGACCATGTTTTGTCAATGAAATTGTCTGTGGTGCCACTGTTAATAAGGGTATTGAGGGGGGTTCCAGAGGGGGTGAGGCAGGTTTTGAGGAGGAGGGAGTACAAAGAGTGGGAGGGTAGGTAAGCTGTGAGGGTGTCCTGTGCCAGTGTCATGGAACGGAGATGTGAGACTGGGGTGGAGAAGACATCAGGGTCAATTCTGCAATTTAGGGCCTCTTCCAGATCTAAATTGCTGGGTCGTTTTCCAAATATTTGTAGGTGGCATCCTCCCCTTCAAAGGTCCAGGTGGTGCATCCCATAACCTGTTGTTGGGGACACTTGGAGATAAAGTGGTCTCTCTCACTACAGAGTATGCAAACTCCTTCTCTCCTCCATTGTTCCTGCACATCCTTTGGGACCTCAATCCAGGGTTGTCTCTTTCTCAGGAGCCGGTTGGCCTGGAGGGCCTCTTTGTCCCGTTTATCAGTAAAGTCCGGACCCTTGAAGTCTTCTGGGGGTTCCTTGGAACTTAGCAGGTCATCCAAGTTATTAGTGGCTATGGCAGCATTGAGTTGGGCCTGGGGGCAGGCGCTGCTGCCAGGGTTAGCATTGGGTGGGCTGCAACTTATCAGGGGTTTGTTGCCAGGGAATGCAGGAGGGTTGTTGCTTTGGGTTTGGGGGTTGGGATTTTTGCTGGAGGACCATGGGGTTCTTCCCCTGGAGTTTCAGGGGGTTCGGGAGTTCAAGTACTTGCTGCAGTCTTCCCAATATCATTGGTTAATTTGTATGATGAGGGCCTTATATCTGTCATAGGAGGGTTGTTTCAGGGCAAGTCAGAGGACATCCTTGATGCATTGTGGCAGTGCGCAGCAGAGGGCATACTGGAGGGTGCTGTAATTTCAATCTGTCCTATAAGCTTCCTTTTTGAAACATATAATGAAGGTGGTGAAGTGTTTTTCAGAGTGCATCTGGAGATTAAAGAAGTTGTCCTCGGCCTCAGCCATGGTATTGTAGATCCTAAATTTCCTGGAGAACTTGTTGACAAAGGCTTGCCAGTGTGAGAGTGCCAGGCTATTGGGGTCAAACTGGATGAGGGCAGTGTAGTGGTCGAAGGCAATCCTCTGAAGGTACGAGGTGGTGAAGGCCACCCAGGAGCTGTCAACCTGGAAAGTGAGTGGCTTTGCCTGAAATGTATTAAGACATTGGGTGAGGAATGTATGCCATTTTCGGGGGTCCCGGCCCATGAATGCATTGGGTTTTTGAATGTCCAAATGCCTTTTGCAGGCAAAGGTGTTGCAAATGTCGTCAGATCTGGTGCTGTTGTGGGGAGGGGGGCCAGTGTTGTAGTAGTAATAGTAGTGGTTACCCCCTTCTCCTTGTGGAGGAAAGGCACTAAGGGCAGGGCTCCACCCACCAAGAGGGCCTCCTCTGGGTGGCTCACCTGGGGATCCATGCCCAGGAGGTCTGTTGTTCCAAGGGGGTTCATTCTAACTGGGGGGAGGCCCAGATCTCTATACAGGTGGTGGCAGAGGGGGCTGGTGTGAGTTTGGTGGTGTCAAGTTGGGTTGAGGAGGGCCAGGTGCCAGGTTGAGTGCCAGGTCACACAGAGAATATTCAGTATGGGAGGGTCGTGCTTGCATCAGAGGTTATGGGGGATTCTATAGGTTGAAGTGAGGTGGTGAGTCATGGTGAAAGCTGGATTCTGGAGGGGCCGGGGCAGACATAGGGGGCTGTGCTAGGACAGTCGCAGGCGTGGGCACAGGGGGTTGTTTGTTGTTGCCATGCATGGGCTCGTTGATGTAGCACAGCGTATTGTCCATGCTAGTGGTATCCGCCTGGGATCTACCAGGGCTCACCGGGGATGGGGATTGGGCATTGTCCATTCGCAGGAGCGGTTCCAGGGGTCTCTGGGGCTGTTCCCAGGTGCTAGGGATGGAGTTAGCCCTGCAACAAGTTGACAAACCTACCGTGTGGGTGGCAGGCTGATTGAATAGTCCTCTCGCAGGATTGAGTGACTGCAGTATGGCCAAGGCATTTTGTCATTCTTCCCATTGTTGTTGCCCTGGAGTGGGGACCATGGGGGCTGCTGGAGCAGGTTCTAGGGGTTCTCATTGGATGTAAATTGAGTGACCTGGATTTGTGGGGTCATTGAGGGGTCGGGGGGAGGGAGACATGTGGACTTCGTCAAGCAGTTGATGCAATTCTTCACAGAGGATTGTGTTGCACTAATACATTACCATAGTCTGCTCTGGGAGTTCTCCTCATATGAGGCAATCCCCAAATTCAACCAAGCAATGGGCCCATTCCTCCGGAGTGCCTATGAAGTCATTGTGTCCAAAATCTATGAGTAGCACCCTTGCCTGCCTCGTGAAGTCCTCCAGCAAGATCCTGAGTGAGTGTAGTACTTCATCCCATTTCCATTCATACTCCTCAAGGCATCATTGTCCTACAGGCAAGGGAGGGGTTCTAGCAGGTGGGGCAGTAGTCGGATAGTGTCGAGGGGAGTAGTTGTGGTTGGGAGGTCTCCGGGGTTAGGAGGCAGAGCACTAGTAGCCATAATAGGGGGTGGGTGCAAAGGGGCCCTTGCTGGAGGGTACTGGGCAAGGTCTGCTGGGAATTAGTGAGGTTTCCGGCAGGCCCCCAGGGAAGCTCCAGTATAAGGAGACCTCCACAGGTCGTGCCATGGCTAGGTTGGGTGGGGGGGCCCGGCTGACTGAGGGCCCCAGATCATAGAGGGATGGGTCAGGGGCCCAGTGGCAGTGGAGATATTGTGGTTTGTACGGGAGGGGTGAGTAGACAGGGCAGGGGATCTACGCAGAGTAATGATCCAGGACCGGACACCCATAAGGGTCAGTCTGGTAGCCCATGGAGTAATAGGTGTGAGTATACGTAGCCATCAAGGATGGTGTAAGGAGTGAGTCTTGATATTATGTCAGGTTCCACTGAGTCAGGGGCTTTCCAGGAAAGCAATGCCCTTATGAGGTGGACTTGATCTACAGATACCTGGGTGTCTGGAGCTCTGGGGCTAAGGCTCCAGGATTCAAGACATGGGCAGGGGGTGGTCCCAGGAAATGGAACTTGACTTGGGGCTTTGGATGTTTTGGAGAGGCTGGGAGTTGGTGAGGGTCAATTTGGAACTGGAGGTTCTAAAACGAGACCCAGTTAGCAAAGTGCATACCAAACTTAAAGCACACAATTGTTCTGGCATGCTAGTCAAAACGTGCCAGTCAGTGTGTACCAGTCAAGCAAAAGGGCACGCAACAATTCAGGTAATATCAAGACTAATGAATACAGTGGTGAACTACTCTATAAGTACTATGGAGTTGGGTCTTGGAGTTCCGGAGTGTCTGGGATGGTTTCCGGGAGGCATTGAATAATGGGCCAGGACTATATACTTGGATTGCACATGTGGGGGGGGGTTGTGATGTATAATGGCCAGAAGCAGGTAGCGTGATCCAGCGGTTGATGGCGGTCAATCCCAGGGTCTGTGATGCAGGGTTCCTAGGGGTTGGCTGATGGCGGTTGTAATGCAAGTTGATGGCAGCATTGGTAGTTGTGGAGGTGGGGCATATTATAGGGTTAATGAAAGAGGATCCCAGGTGGAGTTCCGGGGTTGTCCTAGAGGACTCTGGAAGGAGTCATGACACTCTCCCCTCAACCCCTCAACAACTCTGCAGATCTGGGTTGCTCAATTCATATCTGATGGGAACCCCCGGAACTGGCTCTGGCAGCCCCCATAGTCCCCACTCCAGAGCAATGACAACAGGAAAAACAACAAAATGCCTCAGCCATACTGCAGTCCCTCAACTCAGCAGGAGGACTATTCAATCAGCCCACCACCCACATGGTAGGCTTGTTGACTTGCCATAGGCTAACTCTGTTCCTAGCACTTTTGAGACCTGGAAACAGCCCCAGAGACCCCTGGAACTGCTCCTGCAAATAAACAATGTCTGACCCCTGCCCTTTTGGTAGACCCCAAATGGACACCACTAGCATGGACAACATGCTGTGCTACATTGATGAGCCCACATGTGGCATCAATGAATAACCCCCCATGCCCATGCCCATAACTGTCCTGGCACAGCCTTCCATGTTTGCCCTGGCCCCTTCAGAACCCAGCTTCCACCATGACCCCCCACCTCACTTCAATCTATGGAATTCCCCATGACCTCTGATGCAAGCATGACCCTCCTGAGTTAAATGTCTTCTATGCAACCCGGCACCTAATCTGGCACCCAGCCCTTCTCAAACTGACCCAATACCATCGAACACCCACTGACCACCTCTGCCACCACCTGCATGGAGACCTGGGCCTCCCCTTGGGACAATAGACCTCCTGAGCATGGACTCCCAGGTGAGCCACCTGGAGGAGGCCCTCCAGGTGGGTGGGGTCCTGCCCTTAGTGCCTTCCCTCCACAAGGAGAAGGGGGTAACCACTACTACTACTATTACAATGCCAGCCCCCCTCTCCGCAATGGCACCAGACCCAATGATGTTTGCAATGCCCTTGCCCGCAAAGGGCATCTGGACATTTAAAAACCCAATGCATTCATGGGCTGGGACCCCCAAAAATGGCATATATTCCTCACCCAATGTCTTAATATGTTTCAGGCGAAGCTACTCACTTTCCAGGTTGATAGCTCCTAAGTGGCCTTTGCTGCCTCATACCTCCAGGAGATTGCCTTTGACTACTATACTGCCCTCATCCAGTTCAACCCCAACAACCCAGCAGGTTCCAAAGGATGTGCAGGAATGATGGAGGAGGGAAGGAGTTTGCATACTCTGTGGTGAGAGAGACCACTTCATCTCCGAGTATCCTCAACAACAGGTTATGGGATGCGCCACCTGGACCTTTGAAGGGGAGGATGCCACCTATGAATATTTGGAAAATGACCCAGTGATTTAGACTCGGAAGATGCCCTAAATTGCAGAATTGACCCTGATGTCTTCTCCACCCTGGTCTCACATCTTCATTCCATAATACTCACACAGGACACCCTCACAGCTTACTTACCCTCCCACTCTTCACACTCCCTCCTCCTCAAAACCCGCCTCACCCCCTCTGGAACCCCCCTCAATATCCTCATTGACAGTGGTGCCACAGACAACTTCATTAATGAAGTGTAGTCTACCCTTGCCCCAGAACCCGCTCAATGACTCCCAGTCCCAGTGTGGCTCTGCCTCTTTGATGGGGACACCTCTACGGTGGGGGATGTCACTCACTTCATGCATATGCTTGTTACTTTTGCCAATGGACAGACTCACACCCTCCAGATGTTGGTTACCAAACTCCACTCCTCTGCTCCCCTAGTCTTGGGGCTTCTGTGGCTCTGAGACACCAACCCCTGCATCAACTGGCAATGTCTCACCCTCACCTAACCTGGGGGCCAATGCCCAACAACCAGCAACTCCCCTTCAATATCCTGCACTCTCCAGAATCAACCTGGAGGGACTCCCTGGACAGACTCCCACTAACCCCTGGGCTCCAGTCTTGCTCATCCCAATCCTTTGTCATTAATGCCAGGTTGGACAGTGCCCCGGGACCAATATTGGCCCTCATCAACAGTGGAGCTACCAGAGTCTTCATTAGTGATGCCCTCAACCTTCCTCACAACTCCCTCAACTAACCCCTCAGCTTGCAATGTCTTAACAGCGCCCCCTCCTCCTCTGGCCCCATCCTTAGGTCTCACTTGGGACACATGACCTTGGACAATGGCTACAAGTTCACCTCCAACTTCTTGGTCACACAACTCCACAAGTCAACCCTAATGGTGCTGGGACTACCCTGGCTATGCAACACAAATCCCAACATTGATTGGAGAATGCTCACAATGACCTTCCTGGGACCTGAAGACTACCCCCAGACTGCCATGCACCTCCGGGCCTTGAGAAGTGACCTGGTGCCCCATGCCCCCGAAGCAGCCACTGTGCCCCCCAGTCATACTCCACCAACACCTGTCCAAACTTGCAAGGCCTCCGCTTGACCCCCAAACATTCCTTGAAACAGACACAAAGGGCTGAACTACCTGGACCAGTCCCAGACATGTGCCATACCCACTGTAGCCAATGCATCTGCAACTCTAATTAACTCAAACACATTCAACATTAGGATCATTAGAGCTGCCCCCTTTGCCCGTCTCATGAGGGATGGGGCCCCCACGTTTCAGCTGCACACCTTGCCATCTCCCCCAGAAGAACACCTACAAGGGGACATTATTCCCCCAGAAAAGAAAACCAAAGAACAGATCCTCTGAGAAGTAGTTTCCCTGGAGTATCACAAATTTGCTGATATATTCTCTAAAGGCAATGCTAGAGAAATTCCTCCCCACCACCCCTACAACTATACAATTGACCTTGAGAAAAGAGCCAACCCTCCTTTCAGTAAGGTCTACAACATGTCAGAAGTCAAACTCCAGGCCCTCAAGAACTACCTCAATGAAATGCTTGGAAAGGGATTCATCTGACCCTCTGTCTCCACCACTGGAGCCCCAGTTCTATTTGCCAAGAAGAAGGACGGTTTGCTCCAACTCTATGTCAACTACTGGGAACTCAATAAGATCACCAAGAAGAACCACTATCCACTTCTGCTCATTAGCAATCTGGTCAACCAACTCTGCAGCACTAAAGTTTACATAAAAATCAACCTCCACTCCAGCTACAACAACATCCACATTGCCCCAGGACATGAGTGGAAAACTGTGTTTCACATGCAGTATGGTCTGTTTGAATACCTTGTAATGCCCTTTAGAATGACTAACTCTCCCACCACATTCCAATACTTCATGAATGACATCTTCCATGATATAAGTGATGTTTTCATAATTGTCTACCTAGACAACATCCTCATCTACTCCAACTCAAGGGAGGACCACTGGAAGCATATCTGGCAGGTCCTTGAATGCCTTTAGAAGCACAACCTCCATGCTAAATCCAAGAAGTATTCATTCCACATGGAAGAGGTTGAATATCTCAGTGTCATCATATCCCCAAATGGTGTTTGCATGAACTCCCACAAGGTCAAAGCCATCATCAACTGGCTGCAACCCCAGAATGTCAAGGAAGTACAATCCTTCTTGGATTTCACTAACTTCTACCAGAGGTTTATAAACAACTACTCCAGTATCATGAAACCCCTCAACTGGCTCACATGCAAGGATGTGGCATGGAACTGGGACAGTAAATGTCAGAGTGTCTTTAACCTGCTCAAGGAGGCCTTCACCACCACTCCCATACTCTGGCACTATGACCCTGCCCTTCCAATCATCCTAGAATGCAATGCCTCTAACTATGCCATTGCTAGAATTCTCTTGCAGATGGAAGCCAACAGTGGGGAGCCCCAGCTAGTTGCCTTCTACACCTAGTCCATGATTGATGCCAAGCTCAATTACAATATCTATGACAAGGAGCTCCTCACCATCATCAAAGCCTTCAAACAATGGCAAGCCTACTTCAAGGGAGCCTGGCACCAGATCCAGGTCTACTTGGATCACAACAACCTACAATACTTCACCATGACCAAGCAACTCAGCCAATGGCAGGCCAGATGGTCCAAAATCCTCTTGGAGTATGACTTCACAATCCAGTACTGTCTGGGATGACTCGGAGCTAAACCCAATGCCCTCACCCAATGACCAGACATCTACCCCAAGAAATTGTTCAAGGTAGAATGCAATGCATTCAATCATTGCATGGTGATCCCTCCTGAACATCTGAATGCCATACTGATTTTAAATGATGAAGGAATCCTGAGCCAGATACACCATGCCCCCTGGGACAAGTATTTCATCGACCATGACCCTTGCAACCCCCCTGATGGAACTGACTGGGATCCCGCCTTCTCCTTGTCCCCCGACGAAAAACTTCTCCTCTGGGACTGCCACATTTACATCCTGGATTATGCCCAACTTTGCTATGATGTTCTCTGCCAGCACCATGACCACAAGCTCCAGGGACACCCTGGGATATATAAGACCCTCCAGCTTATCTCCTAGGCTTACTTCTGGCCAGGGTTGAAGAAGGATGTAAGCTACTACATTCAATCATGCAAACCCTGCCTCTGGGCCAAGGTTCCTTAATACTGACTCTATGGGCTCCTGAAACCCCTGCCAATCAGATGATGCCCCTGGTCCTCCATATCCCTGGATCACATTGTTGAACTCCCAGAATCAGAAGGATTTGATGCTATTCTCATCATTGTGTATAGGCTAACTAAACAGGGCATCTTCCTACTCTGTCACACCACAGATACTGCCCCAGACTTTGCCTAGCTATTCCTCGAGCATGTCTTCACCAAACATAGACTCCCAGATGACATCATCTCCAACTGCGGCCCACTCTTTGTGCACAAGTTTTGGACCTCCCTATGCAAGGCCCTTGAAGTAAAAACTAGCCTTTCCACCACCTACTACTCCAAAACTGACAATCAAACTGAAAGGGTCAACCAGTCTCTTGAACAGTACCTCTAGCTGTACATCAACTACCTGCAAGATGACTGGCACACCAAGCTCCCTCTGGCCAAATTTACCTACAACAACATGCCACACTCTGCCACCGGAGTGTCCCCCTTCTTTGCCAACAAGGGATATTACCCCCAACTGACATTTTTGCTCTGGAATATCCCATCACATGCTGCTCATGAGGTTGCCCAGGATCTTCAGTCCCTTCATGCATTCCTCCAGGAGGAAATCAATACTGCAAACCAGGCCTATGTGAAATATGCCGACTGGAAATGGGAAGACACCCCTGACTGGGCCCCTAAGACAAAGGTATGATTAGATTGACGCCACCTCTCCACTTGCCAGCCCTCCCCCAAGCTCAATCACAAGCACCTCGGCCTGTTCAAGATCTTGAAGAAAGTCTCATCCCATGCCTACAAGATCGGGCTCCTCCCAGGACTTAAAGATCTGCACCTGGTGTTCCATGTCTGCCTCTTGGAGCAATACCCCCCAGACCCCTTTCTCAAGCAATGCCCCGAACCCCCTCTCCCAGTTAAGGTCAAGGATGAGTACCACTATAAGGTTGAAGATATTCTCGACTCCCGGAATATTTGTACAATGGCAGGGGTATGGCCCAGAGGACAACACTTGGGAACCATGCCAAAACTTCAATGGCACCCTTGACAAACTCCAGGACTTCTAGCAATGGCACCTGGAAAATGACCCTCCCAGGTGCAGGACTCACAGACAGTAGTAGTGGGCATAACCCCTGCCTCTGGGTTGAATAGGAATTCAACTCCCATATATACCTTCTGTTCTCCCTCTCTAAAAAATCTTACTCCCCTTTAGTCCTCTTCCACCATGATGCCCTAGAGTCTAGGCAAGGTGCTTTTTCTAGTGTTTCTGCCACCTTACTTACATTGTTTTTCAACTCTGAGAGACTAATATATATGTTCTATACATACACCATTTTACATATCAATACATATGCTATTTTATAAGACAATGACAAGAAAACAGGGGGCCTCTAGAGCTGGGGCCCCAAGCTACCCTCACTCTTCCCCCCCTTTGGCCAACCCCGGAAATCCTCCCCCACCCTCTCTGGACTGTGCTCCCACCACACCTCCTTGGCCAACTGATCCCAAGATGGGAGCTGCTTGCCCTCATCCAGGATCCACTCAAACCACAACCCTGGGACTGGGACATTTCTCTGGTGGTGAGCTATCACCAGCCTCCCCAGCAGATCCAGACCCCACTCCACCCTGGGATTCCTCACCTCCATCTGCAACCCCTCCCACAGGGATGAGAGTGCTGCGGCAGCCCCATCTAGGAGCAGGCAATGCTCCTGGGCCCAACCTGGGGACATCAGTATTGACCTGACTGCAAGAAGAAAATACTCACTGAGGGAGGCCATACACCCAATTACCGCATCCTCATGTAGGGCCTCAACCAGCTCCGGACTCGACAAACCCAGCCCCAGGAGCCCCACCTGAACATCAACTTCTCCCCGGGCCACCCTCACTTCTTCCAGCTCTGGGATAGCTGCCTCATATTCCCCCTCCTTGCACTCCTCCCTCTCCCAGTCACCCTGTCTCAAACACTTCTGCTGGACTCTCACCTCAACACCCAGCGGCTGCCCAAATAAGGGGGAAAAGGTTGCCAGAGAAAGGTGCACTAGCAGAGTTGGGAATGGGGTCTCCAGGAGTAGATGTGCCCTTTTAGAAGGCCTTGGGGAGGGATTAAGCAATGCCCACCTCTTCCCTTTGTCCAGGTGTCCCCCAAGGCCCTTGTGACTGCCAGCCCCAGCTCAGGTCACCTGACAAGTGATCAAGACCATGAGACAACCCTGGCCCCCCAAACCCCTACCAGACACCTCCGTGGGCACCTCCCTCACTGGCTCCACCACCCAGTCCTGCTCCTCAACTCCCATTCTCCAAGTAATTCCTCCTCAGTGGCCATCCCTGCTCCTGAAAAACGCAGTGCACCCTCCACAGCACCAACATGGAATATTGCTCATGGTTGAGGTAGCGCGCCTCACACATGGCTGTATCCTGGCAGGATGAGGGGCCCAGGACCTCAAATAGGCAGGAGACCCATTGCTGGGCGCAGTGCTTGCACTATGCCAAAATCAGCAAGAAGACTCAAAGTAGGAGACTACTCACTGGTCCATTGCTCAAGCATGGGCAGGCAGACCCTGGAGCCTTTCCAGGGCCTCCCTAAATTGCTCCTGCATTACGACCACCCATGCAACACAACAGCTCTCTAGAACCTCTGAAATAGCCCTTATTGCCATCCCAAAATGATGGAAATGGGGGGCAGACAGCCTAGGGCAGGGAGGGGGTTGTAAATGGGGAGGGGGGACAGTCTTCTGTGCAAAGGTGGGTGCAGGATGACTCGGATGGGGCTCTGGGAGAACATCAAAGCCTGCATTAGGAGCAGGCTCCAGGAGCTGGCTGGGACCCACCTCTGGGGCAGGAGTATTGCATTGTTCTGGAAAAAGAAGGTTAGTTGTAGAACAAACAATGCGATGACACTCATGATGGGCAAGCACTGCCAAATGCATGTGATATGGCACATCCTGGGCCTCCCACATGACCAAGGGGGCCACTTCATTAGTAGGCAGGGGCATTGGGAAATGTATCGGCATATACAACATGGTTGAGTTGATAGTAAAATTTTTTTTCTGATATGTGGCAGGTCAGGTGCTGGATTCCACAATTGGACCCCAGTCCAAACCACTGGTTATGCGTGCCTTGGAGGGTCTTGGCACTGAGGGGGGGGTGATGTTACAACCCCCCTCCGGAGTCCCCTGGGACAACTCTGGAACCCCACCTGGGACCCTCTTTTATTAATTCCACAATGCACCCTGCCCCCACAGCTGCTGATGCTGCCATCACACACATCACAACTGACATCAGCTAACCCCCAGGAACCTTGCATCATGGACCCCGGGATTGACTGCCAGCAATGATTGGATTGTGCGGCCTGCTCCTAGCCATCACGCATCATATCTCCCTCTGCACCAATTAATTGCATGCCCCACATGTGTGATCCAAGTATACAGTCCCTGCCCACTACTCAATGTCTCCCAGAACCCATCCCAGACATCCTGGAACCCCAAGACCTGACTCTGTAGTACTTATAGCATAGTTCTCCATTGTATTCACAAGTCTTGATATTATCTGAATTGTTGTGTGCCCTTTTGCTTAACTAGTACATACTGACTGGCATGCTTTGACTAGTACACCAGAATAATCACATGCTCTAAGTTTAGTATGCACTTCACAACTCATAATTTGCTAACCAGGTCTCGTCTTAGAACCTCCAGTTTCAACTTGACTCCCCTCCAACCTCCAGCCTCTACAAAACACCTGAAGCCCCAGATCAAGTTCCATTGCCCTGGGACCACCCTCCTGTCCACGTCTTGAACCCCGGAGCCTTAGCCCCAGAGCTCCAGACACCCAGGTATCCATAGATCAAGTCCACCTTGTAAGGGCATTGCTTTCCCAGAAAGCCCCTGACTCAGCAGAACCTGACAATATGCATGGACCTTACCTAGTATTAATTATTGTTAATTGTACTCCATTACATACTGGGACCCAATTAATTAAACAGTAATAGTAAGAGCACAGCCACTAATGTAGTATATAAAGGCAGCTTGTAGATAGAATATTCCCAGACTAAACAATAGCAGTGTTCTTTGTAAGCTCTCTTGCAATATCCAACTGTTCAGTTAGCTTTACTAGTCCCTTGCCTGACTCTTGCTTGCCTCTATGCTGCTTGACTCTTGCTTGTTACCAGTGCTTGCTGGCTCTGGTGAAGGAGTTCCACAGACATTAAGCATATTCCTTACAACTTTCATTATTGATTAATTAAAGTATTATTGTACTATTTATCAAAAAAAAAAGCAAGTAATAATAAAGAACAAGAGTCTCTCTTTCAAAGAAGTCAAGAAATTAGTTTGAAACTTCTGGGTAGAACAGATCAAATTGGCATATACCTCTTTTTTATGAGTTATTTTACAAAGAACTTTTCCTTGAAAGACTTCACAGTTCTTACACTCTTCAAGCATGAATGATTTCAAGTCAAGCAATAAATTGATGAAGGTGAATCATCTAATTCAGAACTGGAAGCCTTCTTCCTAGCTAATATCTTTAATATGTGTTGTAATTTGTGCTTTTTTTACTCAGTAGTCAAAAGATTGCTGAGATCAATGTTTTTGGATGAAGATTTCTTGTTGAATATTTTGAGACTTACCCTGGATTATATTTACAGTGTCATCAAGAACCCTTTGCTAGTGTATGTCACAACCCAATCTCTCAGCTCAATGTACAATTGACTGTAGCTACATGACAGGCATAAGTAAGTTCTAATCCTATCCAGTAGCTATGTGAGTGAATGTCTGAGGTGGCATGTAAGAATAGTAACTCACCCTCAGCTCAATATATGATTGACTGAGGGTGCTGATAACATATGCTTGTGTATATATATGTACTGATAACAATAGTGGCATCAGGGCCATGTCATGGCTATTGTAATGATAATCAAAAATCTGATTAGTAGAAAGGGACAATGAGTATAGAGGTATGCAATGAAAAGACGGATGAATGGGTATGTGTTGCGCTTACTTGAGCTACCTGCCAATAGGCAGAAGGAAAGCCAAAATCGGAAAAGCGACAGGCAATGTCCACAATGGAGTATACACTGTTGGCATGTCAAAATCAGGACACCAGCAACCACACCATCATCATCTCCCTGAATCAACCCTTCATATATATCACACCAGTGGCCACCTCATTTACTTCATGCCACATGCATAGCAAGCAATACTACCATCACTATCATCGTCTCATGGACATATATATATGGACTCAGCATAGGAACAACCCTAAGTCACCCATACGAGACTGAGGGTGCATAAAACAACTTTATACCTTTTGAATACACAGCTAACGCCACCTTAAAATATACTTACAGTGATTTTCAGGTACAGCAATTAGTGGTGTTTTGCATGAGAAAGACTTTATTTCTGAATCAGAAGAAGTTCTCGAGCCGACCCCCCGAAAGAGAGGCCGAGACTCAAGCTAACTACGAGGGACTGTTTAGGTATGAGTAGCGAGTGAAAGAGAGTGAATCTAGAGCTAAATGTAATGAAGCAGGGATGGTGGGTGGGGATGCGAAGCGCGATGTAAGATGATCTAAGTCTAATCCGACAAATCTGCGAGCGCAGAGTGAGACGACGTAAGTAGTAAGATTGGGAACCTACCTGCGAGCACAGAGTGAGATGATGGGGTTTCATGGCTGCGCTCGCAGTTCTTTATACGTAGTAAAACAATGGTGGACAAAGAGGAGTGGACAAAGAGGATGAGATAATGGTGAAGACGAGATAATGGTGAAGACGAGAAAATGGTGAAAGAGATTGAGATAAGATAATATGAACTAACTGGTGCCTGAATTCAACCTGGGCAACCCCACCTACACCCTTGCCCAATCCATATATTCCTCAGTCTTGTATGAGTGACGCCGACATAAGCGCCGAATTAACTTAGAGTGATTCTTAGCTCAAGGATAATAAGATTCTAACATACTCGACTAGAGGAGAACTTAACCTAGACAACGATTTGTATCAGTACTTTAGCCACGGAACCTTGTTGTCAGTGGCAGCGTCGGAAATGTCCGAAGGTCACATGGTTGCGAAAAGCCTGGTGAATCACTATGGCTCCACAACAAAAAATTTTGTTGCAAATTACACTGCTTGCAAAATATAATTACGACACTTAATTTCTTTAATTGTGTTAAAACAAAGAAATCCGAGAATTGCGACGATCACGTGCCTGCCTAGGTAGGAGGCGCAGCTGGATCTGAGTCCTCAGGGAACTTCTATCCAGACCGCCTCTCTCTAGGTAAGCTAAAGCATACAAGAGGGAACTTCTTCTGATAGACTGACTCATATAGATCGGGGATTTTTCCTTTGTCACTTTACTTCGATTACTCACCGCATCCCTCCCTGTATAGTGTACGCTCCGGCGGTCGAAATATATCTATCGGGCGTGGGACAGGCTGTTTCAGCCCTCCCGAGAGAGCTCGGCAGATCAAACGGTACGATTTTCGCTTGGACTATCAGTCATCAGTAGGCTTTCTAGAAAAAAAAAAGAACATCGATCTATTCTCGCAGATCGGAACATGTCAACCCTTGATAGATCTTCCCTCTAGTCTGTTTAACACGGTTGGTTCCTCATCAGGCGTGGAGATCTGGTTCATTCGTCGACCAAGAATCACGTCCACAACTATGATCCTACTTTCTCGGGTCGCAAATGGTCCTACGGCACCCCCCGGTATCGGGCTTCTGACTACCTTTAAGAGTAACTGACCATTTTCAATGAAACCACCCAACAGTGACTCCAAATATGGCATCTCCCATTCGCCAACTCCTTAACCTCATGAATAATGCTGTTGACAAGCTCGAAAGTACCGTGAAGCAGGACAAGACATTTATTCCAGACTTATATTCTCCATTCATTCCTCAGTCTGAAGCTTTCCGTACCAAACCAGATCTTACGGAAAATGTCAATATAATATGTGCAGCAGCATCACAGCTAGAAGCTATTTTGATGCCTCCTCATATCTCATTGAGCAACGCGGCTGGTGGAGTATGCACATTATTCATGTAGTCTTGGACTCTGCTGACATGTTTTCAGTTTATGATATCAATGGCACTTCGTGTATGTCTGGAGTCTAATGTGACTGAGATCTTGCGTGAGGCAGGACCAAATGTGTGTTGGACTTCTATTGATATTAAAAAAGAATTGCTAATCATGTTCAAAGGGTATCCATGTTGATGAGATTGCTGTCAAGAATGGACAACAGCCTCAGATGTTGGGTAAGCATTGAAAAAGCGATATTCAGAGTGCACCCTTACCTACTGCTCAAGCACGTCTTTTGCGTTTCCTCGCCACACGTCATATATATCGCGAGCTCAAACCCGATGTTTTTACCAATACCCGCATCTCCAGTATGTTGGATACGTTCAAGCCCAGCCAGGACATCATAGAACAGTGAGTCGCACATGACTTGCAACTACATTCTTCTATCTTGAGCATCGTAGCCCTGAAACTAAACACGAGAGCACTCCTGGTGTGGCTGCTTTAATGTCCCATGTGTACGTTCTTTATCGTGTTTATAGGTTTTGAGACACGTCTCAAATCATGGCGCAGTCTCGATGAGACTTTTAAAGCATCTGCACACGCATGGGAGGCATTGTCTGATCCAACCACAGCCGATTCTGGTGATTGTACCCTTTCTCTGTTTTCTCGAGCGTTTGAAACGAAAGAAACCTATTGGGATGTGCTTGCTCGCGATGACTTCAGATCTCGCAGGTTCAACGTCGCAATGAAAGGAGTCCAGGCTATGCAACCTACTGACGCGATCTTGAAAGGTTTGCCTGTTCTTCCAATTTCTCACTATCTCCAATCTCAATATAATAGCATACGAGTGGAATAAGCTTTTGGCCGGATCTACAATTGTCGATGTCGGTGGAGGTATTGGCTCTGAGTCTCTCACCTTGGCGCGAGAATTCTCCTCTTTTAATTTTGTCGTTCAAGATTTACCATCCGTCATTGAAAACGCGAAGGTGAGTTATCGTTTACTTGGTCCTCACATCAGTTTTTGCTAATTTTGTCAGACTCATCAATATAATTTGCCAAACGCCAACGTTACATTTGAAGGTTGGTATTGCCATCTCTATTATTTGATTATCGATCACCCCTTTTTAGTCCAAGATTTCTTTGCTCCTCAGCCAGCAGGTCGAAAAGTCACAGTCTTTTTGCTGAAGCAAGTTCTTCATGACTGGCCGGATAAACAGTGTATCAAAATCCTCACTCAGTTACGTACCGTCGCTCAAACGGATACAAAGATATTGTTGGTGGAAAGTCTCATCCCCTTTGCCTGTACCGATGCGAACCAAGGGGATGAAACTTTTGATTTCCTGGGCTCCACTATGCCAGACGCTCCTGCACCACTTCTGGCAAACTTTGGTATCATAAATGGAATGGGTTATAATGCCGACTTAAATGTAAGTGGCGCTCTCGCCTTTCCAGTAAACTGTCTGGTTTAATCGCAGGAACATTGCGTAGATGTTTCTTCTCTTCAATTCTCAAGAGCGTACTATTCATCAATTCAACAGACTCTTGTTATCTTCTGGTTGGAAAATTAAGAAGGTTTACCGTCAAAGCGGTGATAGTTCATTCCTCCAGGCAATTGAGGCAATTCCTATTGCAGTTACAACCACTTGCAAGCCTGCAAGTGTGTGATGATTTATTTTGCAGCCTTTGACAGCATAATACAGAATAAGATGTTTACTGAGTTTAATAGTGATATTATCTGAGGTTACAAGTCAAAGATATAATGAATACTGTAAGGGTGACTTCTGGAGGCTGTGGCTCAGTCATACAGCTGGCAGAGGGAATTTCAAAGATGTATTAATAAAGGTAATATAGGTACAAGTAGTAAGGTGCTAATCTGGCAGAGGAAGGATTCAAAGAGAACAAGTCTAAAGATTTACTCTGCCCATTGATAGAGTCATGTGACTGTCACATGTAACTTCACACTGTGACGTCACTGTGACATGTCACGATTATGTCACTCAGTGTGACTAATGTGACAGTCACAGTCACGGGCTCTAGAGCCTCATCAAAAGTGATTCCATTTCTCAGGGTAAACTAATAAGGAAGGTTGTTTCCATAGTCTAGCCAGTGAGAAATTTGATGAAGGCAATCAAAGGTGGATGAATTAAAGTAAAAGGGCCTGGAAATTGGAATAGAACATGGGGTAAAGAACTTTCAAAAGAGTGGTTCTTTGATAAATACTCAAGTATCCATATATAATATAAGATAGATAAAGTAGGTTTCAGCATGATATTATCAGAGTCATGTCATGGTCAACTTGGAATTTCATGGCATTTCTTAGATGCCTCTCAAAATAGAACTCTAGTGTAGATATTTACAATCATGTCTTTAATTCATACATATTTTAATTTGATGTTTTTATGAGCAATTTTCATCATATATAAACTAAAAAATAATACTTAATGTATTCTCTACTTTTTATTACTTCTCTTCAACTCTCTTATAAATGCTTGTCTTTTTCTTCTAATTTTTTACCCTTCTATATATAAGTAGTCAAACAATGAGATGAAATATAACATATAAATTAAAAGAAGAGGAAGAATAATTGAGAAGTGAAAAAGTAGCATGCTAAATGTATTTTTGAAGGATGCTAATGGCATAGTAGTTTGAATCATTATTCTTAAGCCTTAGCAATGAAATTTTGCTAAATAATGAACTTGCAATTTGAATAATTGTCACATATAGTAGTGAAGTTCATGAACAAATAAATAAATCAATTGAGCAATTGACAGAATAAAGCTAATAAATATAGAGTCTTACAATTCATTGGTTATTTTAATTCACAAATACTGACAAAGTTTTACTCTATTTGCTTGCCAAGCATTGCATTTATTATTCTTAATGCTTTGCTTGACCTTTGTTTTATTTAGTGCTCTTTGCCCATAGCTTGTTGTTATAGCCAATGTTTATATTTATAGTTTTCTCTCAATTTTACTTATAAAAGTCACTTATAAACTACAATTTTGCTTGCTAGCTGCTAAAGTCACTGACAATCTAGTGCTTTATCCAAGCAGCACTAAAAAACTGCACTTTCCTCATTGTCAATGCTATTGATGACTATATCTACTTAGCAGTATTGCAATTACAACTAAACTACCATGTGTGCTAAACTTGCCTCTGACTGCTCTTGCTTCTTGCATTTGTCTGGAAACTACCCTTTTAAAGGTCTCTTACTTCATGTTTTCTTCTAATTTCTATGTTTTTTCACTTTCATTTGTCCACTTTCTAATTTATATAGCTTCATAACCTAATAATCATGTGATCATAATGTGACTATAATTATAGTCATGATATCAATCACATTAGTCACACCATAATGTCACATGTGATGGTCACATGACACCACCTCAGATTATTTTCTACTAACTAGCTGAGTTACACTCTACAAAGTACTTTTATCAAATATAACAGTGAGTAATATAGTCTATTGGTTTTCAATCAATGCAACCTTAATCACACCAAAAGAAGGTCCAACTAGTGTATAAGACTAATAACCTAAAGTATACTATTGCTTTGAGCCTAAAATATGCACTCTTTGAAAACTCTGAGTATAAACAATTAGCAACTTGCCTATATAACAGAATTCTTTATTTATTTATGTTACTTCTCTCCTCTGTGATGTGTGATATATTTTAGTTATTTCAGACTATTTTCTAGTTATTGGGCCTTTATTTTACAGTCTCAAGAGACTTAATATAAATTTTCATAGCTTAGAGGTATTCCTTTAGTGTTTTTAGTGCTTCAGTTCTATAAATTGCTGATATTTCTCTTGGTTCTTCATAAAATGCCTCTAAACCTTTTTTGGTAAATGCAAATCAATCTGATGTTTCCAACAATACTAAATACAATAGAGTTTGATAATTATCTCATTGAAATATTAAGCATTTTACTAAAGCCTGCACAATTTTCACCAATAGCTAATTTTAGCTTTATTCCATTAAATTATTGATATCTCTATCAGTTTGCTATAGAAGATCTTTGGACAACTTTCAACTAATAATACTCAATATTAAGAGACATATTTTATTGTTAAAGTGTAATATTAAATTAATGGCATTGCACAGCCCCATTTAGCAGAAGATTATGTTATCAGTTGATGCAATTATACCTTTGATGATTCCATCAGATCTGTAGTATTTGCCTTGATTTATTATTGATGGCAGTTTTATTATTAATTACTTAAAATACATCAACTGATTTCTAGAATCTTGAGCACAGTCACATGATTGATTTAGATATAAATTAGATCAAAATACTGATAAGCTGATTTTTTATCATCTAGAACATTGATAAGGCTGATCTAACATGATCTGAAAGGAGCTTTTTAAAGCAATTGTAACTATATTATTTGCCTACAGTTTTTTTGCAGAACTGCTTATATTTTTTAGCAAAAATCTGTTTTATTCAGACTCTTTGATGATCAATAGCTTTGACTTATCTCATTGTTGAGACAGATGTATCAATATTCTTCCCCACACTATTTGCTGTGGGTGCAACTAACATTTTAAGTCTTTATAACTTTTTATCTTTTCTGAAATCACATAAATCTTATATTTTATTATTTTTTTTGTGCACATAACATATATGTAAACTACTTAGCAATTAACTAAGCAGTCATGTTTTTTGCCTTATTTTTTTGTCTTATTTTTTTTTATCTTATTTGCATATATAAAGAATCCAATATTTGAACATGTTTTATACTGCACACTAAGACTAACAAGCTTGTAACTTTGTTATAAAAGAAGTAAATGGAGTATGTAAAGGAAATGGAAGTAAAATAAGAAACTAGATGTAACTAGAACTTTAAAAGAGAAATAGAGCAACAATATATAAAAAAAAGATAAGAAAAAGAGTAATGAAGTTAAAATAAAATAAAAAGAAAAAGAGTCAAGATAGAAAGAAAAGAAATAAAAACTAGATTAGAGATAAAGGAATGGAAAGAAAGAGAAAAAAGAACAGAAATGGAGTGAAGTGGAAAAAGAGTAATGTAAAGAAAAGTGGATAGAGAGAGATGAGAAATAAGAAGAAAATAGAATAAATAAAAATAAAACTGGAGTGGTTTAAAAAATTAGATCTAAGTTAAAAAAAAAAGAGATTGAAAGAAGAGACTTAAAAAATCTTAAGAAAAAGTGAGAAGAATTAAAATAAAATGAAGTGGAGGTAAAACAAGTCAAGAGAGAAAAAATTGGAGATAGATTTGGAGAAATAAGTGTCAGGTTCCACTGATTTGGGGGCTTTCCAGGAAAGCAACGCCTTTACAAGGCGGACTTGATCTACAAATACCCGGGTGTCTGGAACTCCAGGGTTAAGGCTCCGGAGTTCAAGACGCGGACAGAGAGGGTGGTCCCGGGGAAATGAAACTTGATCCGGGGGTTTCGGGTGTTTTGTGGAGGTTGAGAGTTGGTGGGGGTCAAGTCGGAACAGGAGGTTCTAAGATGAGACCCGGTTAGTAAATTAAGAGTCACGAAGTGCATACCAAACTTAGAGCACACGATTATTCGGGCATGCCAGTCAAAGCATGCCAGTTAATGCATACCAGTCAAATAAAGGGCACACAACAATTCAGGTAATATCAAAACTAACGAATACAGCGGTGAACTATGCTATAAGTACTATGGGGCTGGGTCTCAGGGTTCCGGGGTGTCTGGGATGGTTTCCGGAAGTCATTGAGTAATGGGCCGGGACTGTATACTTGGATTGCGCATGTGGGGTGCACGATCAATGGGTGTGGGGGGATCGTGATGCATAATGGCTGGAAGCGGGTGGCGTGATCCAGCAGTTGATGGTGGTCAATCCCAGGGTCCGTGATGCAGGGTTCCCGGGGGTTGGCTGATGGTGGTTGTGATGTGAGTTGATGGCAGCATCGGTAGTTGTGGGGGCAGAGTGTGTTGTGGGGTTAACAAAGAGGGTCCTGGGTGGAGTTCCAGGGTTGTTCCGGGGGACTCCGGAAGGGGTCGTGACATCACCCCCCCCTCAGTGCTGAGACCCTCTGAGGCGTGCGTAACCAGTGGTCCAGTCCAGGGTCCAATCGTGGGATCTGGCACCTGACCTGCCACATATCGAAAAAAAAAATTTACTGTCAGCTCAATCATGTCGTGCACACCGACACATTCCCCGATGCCCCCAGTGACTAACAAAGTGGCCCCCCTGATCACGTGGGAGGCCTGGAACGCGTGATACCATGCACGTATGGCCATGCTCACTCAACGTAAGTGTCATCACATTGTTCATCTATTACAACTGACCTTCCTTTTCCAGTACAACTCAATAACCCTACTCCGGAGGCGGGTCCCAGCCAGCCCCCGGAGCCTGCTTCCAATGCAGGCCCCGGTGTCCTCCCAGAGCCCCAACCGAGTTGTCCCATGCCCACCTTTGTGCAGAAGACTGTCCCTTATCCACAACCCCCTCCCTGTCCTAGGTTGTCTGCCCCTCGTTTTCATCGTTCCGGGATGGCGATAGGGGCCGTTTCTGAGGTCCTGGAGAGTCGTTGTGTTGCATGGGTGGCCATAACCCAAGAGCAATTTAGGGAGGCCTTGGAAAGGCTCCGGGATCTGCCTGCTCA
>QLON01001205.1:0-24024 GCA_003313675.1 Termitomyces heimii
CGGAATCGAACACTTGCGGAGTGCCCGTTGAATTATTGATGATGAAGCCGCGTGGAGAGAGGGATGCACGACCAGGGGATGGTTGGACAGGATGAGCGAAGGTTGAAGTGATTAGAAACATGAAGAGAAGAAAGCTGAGGGAAGAGAAACGGAGGAAGAAGAGCCGGCGGAAGCTCGAGGTGTGGCGGCAAACTGGACTTGCCATTTGAAAAGAAGGTGATGAAAAAGAGTGTGATGAGCTATGTACCCGAACGTAGTACGGCACAGGAGGGAACCCCTGACGCGAATGGGAGGAGCAGGGGGGACGCGAATGGATGCAGGACACGCCCGCCGCGTCGATTCGTAGATGTTTTGACACCGCCGAAGAAGGTCAGAGAGGGAGAGAGAACAAAAGGAACTTCAACATAAAATTAGTCTCCACACAATCTAGAACAAAGTAATTCTGTGTTTTGAGTGTACAATAACATACCCTACACTTGGTCCTTACCGACGCAAACCCGTTGGGGTGGCAACAACAAATGTCAGGAACATACAAAAGATATCAGATATGTGCGAACAGAGCCGAACGTTGGTGTTCATGTAGTCAGAGGTTGTTAGTCTGTACATGCCTGACCTACAATCGATTGACGCCCGTCGTGCCCTCTCGCACCTCATATCATGCATGTTTTTGCAAAACTAAGATAGGAACAAGAGGTCCGGATCGGAGATTACGAGGAACAAATGTTAATCGATCAACCCGAAATCCTTAGCAGTCCCATATTTTGGAATTGTCAATCAAACCGTCAATCGATGCATTATGTTACTTTCTTTAATTCTATCTCTAACATTGAGCGTAATTCACTAACAGTATCATGAAAAAAGGCACTATATATACGACTAAACAAGTGTGAATCCTTCGAAAGAGCAAGGTCAGGGTCTGGCGTCAAAAGACACCCGTGAACCTCCGATACACGACACTGACCTAGAATATATCTGACGTGAGCACAAAGTCTAATCATCACAATGAAGAGAAAAAAGTTGAAAAAAGCGCTCAGCGCTGCGAATGCAGACTTGCTTGTGATCTCCTATCTCCACACTATCCAGAATTTCAAGATGCAAGAGAGCACGCAACCGAAAGCCTCCACGACTCTCCATACGAAGACCCCGTACCAACGATATACGCACGTAACCACGCGCCACGAGCGGTCTTCTCCAGCTCAGACGCTGATAGCATGCATGTTAAGAATTTCCGTTCGCGAAATTTAAACCACATCTAGAGACCACCCCGCGGCAGAGTAAGTTACGTCGCATGCGCGTTTCTACGAGGGCTCGGCTAGATGAACGCAGAAGACCGTGGTCCCACGGACTCGGTGTGCGACTCTGCCTTTGCTGCTAGGTCGTGGGTCTTGAGACCGAAAGCAGCCTAAATGAAGAGCCTAAGCTACCAATGTCGGTCCAGCCTTACGATACGCCATGAGGTATCTCGTAATGGCATATCGGGAATACAGACACTTTATGGGTTCGGGGCAGGGAGAGCGGGAGGTCGGTGGTTCTCAATTACCGGATTTTGGATAGAACAGAGTCGACCCTTTTACTAGAACATCCTTGCGCGACACAGAACGATAAAAAAGAGAGTACTTGCCTTGGCGATTGTCGGACAGGTGTTGGCAGTAGTTTAAAAAGGCGTGGGTACGCTTAGTCATCCATTTATCCACTACACGTTGACAGTGCTCTGAAGCGGGTGACGATTCCATCCTCGTTCCAACCGCGTAACTCCTTTTCACTTCATACGCCATGGCTATGAATATATTTCGCCTCCTTGGTACGCAAGTCTCTCATCACGCTCTGTGCCAAAGGCTGATTTTCTTCACGCGCGCAGGCGATCTGGCGCACCTGGCGTCCATTTTCATTTTACTGCACAAAATACAAAAATCACGATCATGTCGAGGTGTGCAGCGTTTACTTGAGGTTCTTGCGTCTTGCAAAGGACATGGTGTACTACCTTGGACCTTTTTGACTCGCCCTCCACATGGGCTTGCTAATGGTTTGATTTTGCGTTAGGTATTTCGTTCAAGACACAAGCACTTTATGTAGCCGTCTTCGTATCGCGCTATCCGGACCTACTCTGGCGTTATATCTCCCTCTATAACTCCGTGATGAAGCTCTTCTTCATAGCCAGCAGCTGTTACATCCTATACCTCATGCGCTACCGCTTCCGGTCAGCCACTTTCCTTGTCTAGATCCATTCATTTCCCTTCCTAACCCTTTTCCTTCCTTTCTCCCGCCCAGACCAACACACGACCCCTCCATCGACACCTTCCGCGTTGAATACCTCGTTGGCCCGTGTTTCGTTCTTGGCCTCATATTCAACTACGGCTTCAACTTTACTGAAATCTTTTGGTCCTTCTCCATTTTCCTTGAATCCGTCGCGATACTACCGCAGCTGTTCATGCTCCAACGTACAGGAGAAGCAGAGACTATCACGACACATTACTTGGCCGCGCTGGGGGCCTACCGGGCTCTGTATATCCCTAATTGGATATACCGGTACGTCTTCATTTGTTCTGTGGGCGGACATTTACTCAGTATGTGGGGATCTATAACGTAGATATTTCACGGAGAACGGTTCCGTGGATCCAATTGCTGTGACAGCCGGAATTGTACAGACAGGTCTTTATCTCGACTTTTTCTACGTCTACTTTACCAAGTGTGTATCTCTCATTGGCTTCTTTTCTTAAATACTTTACTAACACCCGTGCCAAGAGTGCTCAAGGGGCAGAAATTCGAGCTTCCCGCTTAATGTACAAGATGTGTATAAATGCATGTAATATGCCGGGGCTATAGAATGACTTCGAAGATCGTAGAAGAAAACAAAAATGGTTAAAGTGGTAAAGGCCTTTGGTCTTCGCGAAATTATACTGTTCTTACATCTCTCAATAATGTACGGGGACCGCGCATTCTTCCCAAGACCGGAAGAAACATATACACTCATCTGTCTCAGGACAAACTGTTGATGTGTATGTATATCTTAATGAGCAAGTATTCGTTTTCTTTCCCGGTCAAGCTTCAGATAAAAGAGGAGCTTGATGGAAGTTCATGCAGGTTGAATTGGGCACGTCCTAGGTCGACGCAGAGTCTCTGTTCTCCATGCCCATAACCTCAATGAGACCTCGAGTGTTCCTGTCTGCCCAGATATTGCAACTAGGTGGAATTGGATCATTGGTCTTGCGCGCGAATGTTTTGTTAGAGCTCGACCTACGCGACAGAATTGTAGATCAAGGCAGATGACCCTTGGTTGGGCAAATATGACAATCAAAACACTCAGTGGAAGGATAGATATTGCGAGAAGGGCAGGCACGCACAGAGCCAACTAGCTGTTAGACTCTCTGTACTTCTGGCTGAAGCTGCTCAGAATTACAGGATCGTTGGGCTTGAGACAGCCCTTCGCATCTCACTTACTAGTCAGTAGTGTCCCACTTTGTTTGGATTATATGCATGCTGACTCCACACATGATATTTTTTCCTGGATATAGTTTACTGACACGAAATGATTGGTTACATGTAAACTTAAAACTAACGATTATAGTAGTATGATTTTCATACAGACCTAATTCAATTGCAAGGCGAGGTCTGAGAATCCTAAGCAGCTTTCTTCCTCTCTCGCACACTTCATAATGCCTCCGCACTTTCGTCGAGTCTATCCTGATCACGATCCTATTAAAATTAGTTCAGTCAGCTCTCTCATGCATCAAATGCAAAAATATTCCTCACGGCAATCATTTGAGCACTCTGAAGGAATTTGAAAGCATCGTTCAAGTACAGCTGTGCTGCAACTTCCAGGGCTGTTAGCGACCCTTCAGCCTTCTGCGAGTTGAGGTCCTTTTTCTGGGAAGTGAGACTTTCCAGGAGAGTATATCTCAGTGTCATTCCAAAATCAACAGAGATCCCTCACCTTTCACACATGTCTGTCAGATACTCCATCTTAGATACTTCCAATTTCGGCACCTTGTCGAGATAGTTTATTGCGGTACTGGCCATTTCTTCGGCAATAGTGATGATATTCTGTACTGGGTTCTCCTTGTCGAAATTAGGGGAGCTGAGAATATACACCTTGGGTTTGCCTTCCTTCTCATCCGGAGGCAAAGTAAACTTGACGGAACCATCTACCGAAAGTAAATGAGTGGTCTGTATTGTCGAGGGCAAATCAAATAGATTACCTTCCAAATGATCAAGCTTGATCTCGAAATCCGTTTCCTAGATTTGATCAATAAATGAAATCTTTCATAAATTATTAGCTACTTACATCTGCTTTGTCTGCACTATTCCCTGGAGCGATTGGCGTTGCCTTTGGATACTCTTTGGAGAGTTTGCTGGACCGCTTCTTTAGGCTAAGAGAGAGAATTGTTATGAAACAATACTTAAAAAAGGTGGACAGCTTACTCTTCGTAGCGGGCAAGTAGTATGTCAGCGACCTCTGAATCTCCGGTGTCGCGCAATTTTTGGATTGCATCATCTGCATTCTGTTGTGCCCTTTGAATTTCTTCCCGGCGACTGCGAATGCTTGACTGCACAAGTTGCTGAACGGGTGACATAGAGGCAGACATTGTAAATGATGTAGTTGTTCGACGAGGGTGGACAAAAAGGGTGAAAAACAAATCAGCGTGCAGACGAGGGACTTTTAGCTTGCAGCGGACTTAAAAATGACGGTTCAGTGATTGTTCTTCGGTCTTTCCTGAGAAATGGTTACTTTGTTTTTTTTTGTCTCGAAGCGGCAGTGGCATATCAAGGTCCCGGACATAGAACAAGAGCAAGAGAAAAATTTCATGGTTGATTGGAAGTCTAGATTGTGGGTCCAGGACATACCAAGCGCATGCGGAAAGAAGAAGCGAAGAACCTTCGGTGGCATATGTTTGGGCATCGGTGGGTCCATGATTATACAACGACTGCTTTTTGTGAACAGACAGACAGACCTATATTCCTGCTCGACAGTGTCAATCGTGAGTCGCTTCCCATGCCCAAATACATGTACCGTGACAACAATGCAATGAATTGCAAGAAAGGAGACCAAACGAGAAGAAACTTGCAATCAACGTCAACGTCAGATTTGAGTTCGTAGAATGTATGATTGTTTTCACAGACTGAGAAAGTGGTAGCTCATGGCGGATTGACTTGAAATCTTGTTTGATCAAGACACTCTGTCCAGTTCCAGCCCCTACCTCAAAAACCTTTCCCAGTCAGCCCATGAGCCAAGATATCCTATTTGAAGCTACTACCGATCACAGATACATTCAGCATGCGTTTGAGACTCCACGACCGAAGGGGAAGTAAATTGCCACATCCAATGTCGGGTTTTGCCGAAAATAGAAAACGTCGGAATTGCACGCGACGAACCAGGTAAACATAAGAACAAACGAAGTTATCATACTGATCCGTTACGAGAGTGAACAAGTCTCTAGTCCTGCCGGTCATTTCCATAGCGAAGAACCAAACCGCTGGTGGCGATCTGACGTTTCAAGTGAAGTTTTTCCCAGCGATCTGGGAGACGTTGATTTTAAATTATAAGTATGAGCATTAATTGATAATCACTAAGACTAATAAGGAAGTAATGAATTCATGTCAGAGAGATAAAAGTCGATGTTTCTCGGATCATCAACCGGTTGTTGTCAAGGATAGGGTACTAAAAGCTGACCGCAGAGGACGAAAAATAGAGACCGTGGAAACGGTAATACTAACCGATGAAAGACGAATGCGACAAAAGATTCATATTACCAATGAAAGCTACTGTGTGTACATTATGTAATTACGTAATTGACGCTGCACCTCTCGCCGAACCTTTAAACCCTTTGACAGTTGTATCTATGTGTCCTGGCAAATGAAGCGCGATTGAAGACTAGATCTACACCGTTCAAATAATTCCAATTCGACTGGAACTAAACATGAACGTAGTTCCAAGTTTCCAACGATCAGTAAGCTAACATACAGCTCATGCTGGGCAATCTATCAGAAGCCTTTGGCCAAAGGTTTACTTGTTTTGCCAATTAAAATAGAACCATTTTATGACCGCCTCAACCAGTCTGAGCAGAAATAGACTATGCTCGATCCTTTGGAAAAGGGATGTCATATTTGGATGAAACTGAACCTGAGAACCTGAATCTTTAGAAGATATAGGAGAGTCTATCTTTCAGTCCCGGAGCAGCGAGGAGCAGGAAACTCCGGAAGAAAGAAGGACGAAGTACATCGATGATTATCGGGCATTGGGTATAGCCGGAATACCCCGGATCCTGTAGGTCCATTGAACTGTCCAATGCTTGATCTTCTTGAGAATAGGCAGATCTTCGTCAATGTTGAGAACTGGGGAACGTAACTGTTTATCGTCAAGACTTTTGACAATGTCTTCCAAACGAGAGACAGCGTCGGCCATAGATGGTCTCTTTCGGGGGTCCGAGTTGGTCATATCGTTGACCAACTCCCTGATGAATTCGAAGCCTTTCTTTGCTTTTCCGAAAAATTTCCGACCCTGTGACGGCACTGTTAAACGGAAAGCATAGAAGTGGTGGAAAGCATACATCAAGATAATCCTGCCTTATAGAATTGCCCATACAGTAAACATCCACCGCAAAAGGATCACAATGGGGTCCATCATGGACGAGAAACTCGGGAACGGACTTATCTCCACCCCAAGGAGGTCTCCTGAGGTGAGGTGCATCCTCCGGATGATAGTCTCCTGATAGATCGAAGTCTATAAGATAGTATTTGACTGGTTCTTTTGTACGAGAGGAAGAGACCGACACCTCCCCTCGAAAGTCAAATCGCATGAATCGTTGTGCAGGATGCGGTGGGATGTTGAATAAAGAGACTGTTCCTGCCATGAAATTGTCTGTTTTGCAGTCCCTGAAGAGAGAAATGAGTCGGAGGTCAACGGCTGCACACATGAAACCCCATCGTACCCATGAACAACATTGTTCTCGTGCATAAATTGTAAGCCCTGAAAAACAATTTAGCTAAGAAAAAACGAAGTTTAAAGTGGAAAGAACTATTACCTGAAAAATCTGCCTAAAGTAATCAAGGACCTCCCCAATAGTTTGAAACGGCGGATAATTCGTTTCAAGGAGATACGGCATGACGATAAACGCTGTCTGGGAACCTTCTGGCGGGTCTATGACGTCTAGGAATGGTACACAACGGTTCTTGGGATGTGTGACAAATGCTCCAGAGGAGAAATATTTGCCAAATCGGATTTCATGCTCGTTGGTACCAATATTGACATCCTTCAGCACAACAAGAGTACCATCAAAACGGGTTGCATCCAAGATTTTGCCGTGCTTCAAAAGAAACATATCTTTCATCGACTGCATTCTTGACGAATGGCAATGCTTATTCGACTATACTGGCCATCTTCAAAATCCACAAAGTTCTTGGATGTGCTCTTTTGCTTCTTCCAAGACAGCATTCTGTCAGGATTATAACGATCTCGTAGAGTGTAGCCATGCTTCTTAAGAAATTTATAGTGATCGCGCCAAAAGCATTCTCTTGGAGATAGGTCTCCAGGTTCGAAGCCTTCTTCCAGTCGGAAATCGTAGGGGGGCATCACGATAGTCTAGGAGCAGACTTAGGAATCGCCCGTTATTCAAGTTCTTGCTCGTGATTACGGACAATACCTATATTATTTGTTGTTTGAACGTCAAAAACCTTTACCCGGATATACAAGATAACCTTCGGCAAGGAGATGAGACAGCCTGACAGCGTGGAATTCCAAGATCTGTAGATATCCATTTATGAATACATAATATCCAAGTCGCTTGAACAAGCCATTGACGGTGCATCAACGCGTTGCAGATAATGACAGTCTTTACTTCTTGTGAAAGTTGATACGAATTTCCTTTTGTTCCGAACGGGGATTGAAACAATAGTTCGCAACATGGTGTTTTACATGGTTCTACCAAATCGAAGTTTCCTGCTGCCAAACACTTAAAGGCATGGAGGAATACAGAAGTTATTCACGCTACTCTTTCGAACTTTCGAGCTCTTTCAATGGTTGTTTTTGAAACTCTCGTCGCAGCGACCATGAATTCATTTATGGTCCCGATCTTCTCTCGACCGCTTTCGCGAAATAAATCTTCCTCTGACAAATGCCAAAAAAACTGTGATATCTGCTTTAGAAACACTTGGATCGGTTCAACAAATACTTGACCGACAAATGCATGCCCTTTTTGACGATTGTGAAAAGTTGATTATTTTCCATCTATTATTTTTCTAACTGCTGAAGAGCCCTCACTTCATAGGATAGACACCGTGATAGATGGTCTCCTCAAGGCTAGCAACGAGGATATGAATGTTTTGACCAATATGTTAAAACTCAATACTTATTTAGTGCTAGGAGACAGAGTAAGTCCTCAGTCCAATGTATGATTGACTGAGATAGCTACCTAGGAGACAGAGTAAGTCTGTAGGTTGCTAGGTCAGTGCGTATTTCTATGTGTATGAGTAGGTACTCACCCTCAGTCTGATGTACGATTGACAGAAGGTGTTGGATAACATGTGTGTGTATATATACATATTGTAATAATGGTGATTTGTTTGTCAGGGTTGTAATATGGCCATCGAATGTTCAAACAGTGAGACAAAGGAAAGGGAGACAGGGATGAGTAGTGGAGGCAAATGAAGTGGCCATGGTGTGCTTTCAGACACTCTTTGATTACCAACACTCCTCCTCACCATGGATATGGATATTGTCTCCCCCTTGTGTGGGATCATGGTGGAGGCTATTGAAGACTGAGTAGTGCACATAGTCATAGGAAGAGGGGAGCCACAAGGGCTTTTGTGAATATGTCAGCAACATTAAACTTTGCATTAATGTAATAAATGCAGATCTTGCTGGACTGAACATGTTTGCAGAGGAAGTGGTACTTAATGTCAACATGTTTGATGTGGGCATGAAGACTGGGATCTTTGGATAAGTTGATGGTGGCATTGTTATCACAGAGAATAGGCATTGGTTTCTGTGTGTGGTTGTAGTCTATCCATTTTAGTAGCACCCACAGCTACACACATTCCTGAGTGCTCTCAAATGCAGCCATGTATTTGGCTTTGCATGAGAGTGTGATAGAGCTTGTAATTGTGAACCCAATTTTGATGTGGAGTCATGTGGCAAGTGGCTCCTGAATCTACAATCCAATCAAAGTCAGCTTCAGGCTGAATGGAAAGTAATGAATCTGAACAATCCAATAAATGAGTACTTGCATTTCTGTCAGGTTCCGCTGAGTCGGGGGCTTTCCAGGAAAGCAACACCCTTACAAGGCAGACTTGATCTATGGATACCCAGGTGTCTGGAGCTCCAGGGCTAGGGCTCTGGGGTTCAAGATGTGGACAGGGGGTGGTCCTGGGGAATGGAACTTGACCTGGGGCTTCAGGTGTTTTGTAGAGGCTGGGGGTTGGAGGAGAAGTCAGAACCAGAGGTTCTAAGATGAGACCCAGTTAACAAATTATGAATTGTGAAATGCATACCAAACTTAGGGCATGCAACTATTCTGGTGTGCCAGTCAAAGTGTACCAGTCAGTGTGTACCAATTAAGCAAGAGGGCATGCAACAATTCAAGTAATATCAAGATTAGCAAATACAATGGGGAACTATGCTATAAATACTACGGGGTCAGGTCTTGGGGTTCTGGGGTGTCTGGGATGGGTTCCAGGAGGCATTAAGTAGTGGGCAGGGACTGTATACTTGGATCATGTGTGTGGGGTGTGCAATCAATTGGTGCGGAGAGAGTTGTGATGTGTGATGGCCAGAAACGGGTGGTGCAATCCAATCATTGATGGTGGTTGATCCTGGGGTCCATGATGCAGGGTTCCCAGGGGAGTTGGCTGATGGTGGCAGCTGTGGGGGTGGTGCACATTGTGGGGTTGGCAAAAGAGGGTCCCAGATGAGGTTCCAGAGTTGTCTTGAAGAGGGGATCATGATAATTTCCAGCAAATTCTGCATCATTCTTTGACTTATCATTATTAGAGGCTGTATTAGCTTGCTCTTGATGCTTTTTGCCTTTTCCTTTGTGAGATTTAGTCTGCTACTTGGCCTGTTGCTGGGCTGCTTTGTATTTGAAGCAATTAGGCTGTGTATAACCTTGCAAACTGCAAAAATTACAAGTGGCCTTGGCCAATGCAACATTCATAGCAATTGCAGCTGCAGCAGACTCATCAGCACAATGACAACATTGTGTTTCCTCTGTAACAAAGGCCTGGTGAATTTTGGCCTTGTCCAGATCATCCTTGAGAAGAAGAGAGGATATAAATGCTGAAAAATCCTCAGAAAGCACCCTGATTAATGCTATAGATGACAATTCATTGTCAAGTTTGGCAATATCAAAGTCTTTAGGGCACAAATCCTGGATTTTCTTTATTGCAGTCTCAACTCTGTTGATTAGAGTCTGCAGATTCTCCTCCTCTCCTTTTCTGATGGAAAACAAGTCATCATAGGCATTAAAGCAGGTGCCTGGGTGCTGTTGCATGTGTATTTGCTTTAGTGCATTCCACATCTTGTCTGGTTGATCTTTGTGATCATTGAGATGAATTCTTTGATCATTCTCCACCATCAAGTAGATCAGACCAGATGCAACATTAGCCTCCTTTTGCCATTCTCTGTATTCCCTCTTCTCTTCTGGTGTAGGTTTGTCAAAGAGTTCAGGAGCCAAAGAAGGCATAGAAATAGGCATCCAGGCATTTTGAGAGTGAAGATAGGCCTCCATTTCCCCAACTCAAGAGTTACAGTTGTGGGAATTGAGTTTGTTAAAAGTTGGCATAGAAATAGGCATGGTGATGAAAGAGTTGGTGTTGTGTGTTGTGTTTGAAAGTTAGGGGATGTTGAAAAGCAATAAAATGCTAAGGTTTAGTGTGCCAGAAGGAATACAGCCACAAATCCAGTTAATAAAACTGGCAAAGTTCCTATAAGGTCCTCAGGAGTGGTGCAGCAGAAAGGTGAGGTATAGTAAGTCTAACTAACTAACTGCAGACTCTGCAATTGTAACACCTCCCAGTTAGGCAGGTCAGGCTTCACTGGTGAGATAAAGCAGCCCCACTTAAGGGTCACCACCCAATAGTTCAGAGTCTATGTATATAGAGAGAGCTGCAACCACTATAAGGACTATAGTACAAACACAGAGCAGTAAAATGACAAAAACTTTGAACTGTAGCTTTAGAGGCCAGGGCCCATAACCTATTGAAAACAGGCAAAGCACAGGGGACAGAAACTGTCACTAAAGCTGAAGTCCAAAGTCAAAAAGAGTGAATATTGAGCAAAGTGAAGTATACTACTAACCTGAAGTCCAAAGTCAGAAAGAGTGAGGACTTCAGGTGATGTATCTACAGTTTATATACTGCTAGAAAACTATATACATGTGAATAAAGAATAATCACATGTAGATACATGTAATAGATTGAACTTGGAGTGGAATAATGATCATAGTGGATAGTGAAATGCATCCATTAGGCAATTTCAACAGCAAATGCATAAGATTGAGATTTGAGTGAGATTGACTAGGGCATATTTAAGTAGTCATCAATAAGATCCATGATATATTTATTTTTACTAGTTGTCTCTTACTGAAAAGGAAAACATACATGGAGGTCTAGAGTTAGTGCTGGAATTAAGCACCAAAAGAATTATAAAAGATGGAGGGAGTAATAAATCTATGTAGGTGGAGATTATGGAAGGAAGGTAATGGAAATTAAAGACTAGAAAAGAAGAAAGGTAGATAGAATGGGAGTAAGTAGGATAGAGGAGTCAAGTTAAAATGGAGAAATGAAGTCAAGATAGGAATAAGATGCAAGCAAGAGAGAAAGGAAGATTGGATTAGAGAAGAAAATGAGGCAGAGAAGATGAAGAAAGATAGATAAAGAGTAAAATGGAACAGGAAGGAGATAGTAAAATCTTAACAGAAAAAAGGATCAGAAAATTGGAGGTGAGAGCTGAGTCAAGTTAAGAGGAAGGAGGAATAGAGAAAAGGAAGAAGAAAGACAAAAATAGAGGCAATGGACAAAATAAGGTAGAGACAGAAAAGATCTTGAGGAGAGAAATGAGACAAATGCAGAAATAGATGGAATAAGACTGAAAGAGTAATAATATGAAAGAGAAGGACAATGAGTAGGAAAACTAGAAACATGTGAGCAAAGCAAATATCAAGACTATTGCACTAAATATGGGGCTACTATCTAAGTACCTGCAGGATGTCTTGGACTTTGGGAGTAATTGTGTGCTAGAGAAAATTGGATCTTAGCATAATTAAGTGGCAGGATAATTACATGGGAGTTAAGAGCTGTGGGGCAATCCTGCAAAGCAATATCTGTCTGATATTGAAAGTGATTTGGCCTCACTGGGAGAACTAAGTGTAGTTTAATTGTTGAAAAGTAAAGGCTTCAGGAAAGCCTGGTGATTAGATTAGTGGTAGTTGGATATTTAAAAAGAAGGAGGGTAGAGGTTGGTGTAGTCATGCCCAGAAGAGTGTGGTAGAGTCATGACAGTATGATTGAACATGCATAGGTCTTGCAAAATCTATTTATAACCTCTTAACCACCTTATATCTCTCCTCTCTTATTTTGAGTACCAATGTTTTTATCTGCTTTTCAAGAATGCAGATGTTATATTTAGGTTGTGAAAGAAGGGAGGCAGACAACATATCTGGAAGGAGACTAGCATGAGCCATAGTAGTAACTACTTGATAGTTTGCATGTTTTAAGCATCAGTGCTATGTATCAAGCATTACAAGGCATTGTGCAGCTGTCAAAGTGTGTTTAGTTAGGGCAGACTGTAGTTCTAGTGTATATAATTGCTTTTTAGGAATCAGCAATTTAGCAACTAATAGAGTTCTAGAATTTTCATCAAGAATGATGCATCCTATTAGGAAACCACCCATTTAGAAGTTCCTTAGCCCATGTTTCCTTCTAATTTTCAGGCCTTTATACTCTAATTCACCTGCTGTCAAGCACTTTCATTGAAATCCTTACTGGCTGGACCATGGGAACAAACTTCCTCATTGGTCTGGAGCTAATACTAGACTGTGAGAAATGGATCACTTTTAACAAGGACTCTATCAGAGCCCTTGTCAAAAGTGATCCAATTCACAATCCCCATGACTTGGTGGCTATGTGACTCATAACCATGACATCAGTCACATTAGTCACAAGGCGTGACATCGGCGTGACAATGTCACACCATGACGTCACATGTGACAGTCATGTGACTTGACTTAAAATATTTTCTATTGATAGGCAGAGTAAATCCTTAGACTTATTCTCTTTAAATTTTCCTTTACCAGGTTAGCACTCTATCATTGTACCTATTTTACCTTTATTAATATATCTTTGAATTTCTCTCTGCCAGCTGAGTGACTGAGCCACAGCCTCCAGAGGTCATCCTTACACACTTGAGCAACTGAAGATTATTAACATTTGCATTCTTATAGTGAGGACTGAGATTAATATGAGTCTAATAGCAGAAGTGGAGATATACAATATATTCTCAAGATATATTTTTATTTGATTCTAAACTTAGAAGTGGATCTGGCCTATGCTGATAGCTTAGATAGAGATTCCTCCTATATCCTTGATCAATTGTGAAGAAATTGATTATAAAGTAACAAAGTCTATTATGCAAAGTAATATATAGATAGTAGCTCTAGAATCTATGTAGAATAGCTTTTCAGTGAGTGAGATGAGGCATGTGTTATTTGTAGAATTAGCTATAAGGGCAACCTCTGGAGGCTATAGCTCAATCACACAGCTAACAGAGAGAGATTCAAAGTGTATTAGAATATATACTGACAATATTATAATAACTACTTACTTGGCAGAGAGAAATCCAAAGAAAACAAGTTTGGGGATTTCCTATGCCAGGTTGGATGCTTCTGGGGCTTCTAAAGCATGGAAAACAACTGTATAGTACAACAAAACCTTAAAAATTTAAAAATTAACTAACCAAACAACTGTGCAAACAAGGCAGGAAAACTCTGGACTTTAGAAGTCAGAAAGGCAAACTCTGGCTTATATAAGGAGTTTGGAAGTGGTGCTGGAGGGTTTACACTTGTCTAGATGATAGCTAAAGAACTAAAGCACCTCAAAGGTTGAAAATAATACTAATAAATAGTATTGAGAGAATAAAAACAACATTATAAGAGAAAATAGAAGAAATAAGGAAACAAATGAAAGGAGAGTAAAGGAATAAGAAGTAAAAGAAGAAAGAAATGAAAGGAATGAGGAATCTTCTGACAGGAGTTCCTTGACATTACCCCTCCTTTAGAGTGCAGCATTTTGATGTGCTGGGTAGAAGTAGTTCTGAATGGCCTGGTCTGTTAGAACTAGATACTTAGATAAACCGCCTGACAATATAAGTAAGTTTAGAGTCCTCAGTTCAATACTCAATTGACTGTAGCTACCTGACAATATAAGTAAGTTTAGAGTCTGTGAGGTAGCGTAAGAACGTATGAATTGATGTAATAGTGATGTTTGCTTACCCTTAGTTCAATACTCAATTGACTGAGGGTATTTGTAGCACAGTGTCCATATATATACGTATTCTTGTAATAATGGAGGGCCACATAAGTGGCCGGCGTGATATAAGTGACGAGTTAAAAGGAAGTGATGAGATAAGGCACAATGGGTGGATGTAGGAGTCGATGGTGCTTTGATGATTAGTGAATCGGATGACTAACACTCCTCCTCACTATGGACTCCGAGTCCGTATGTTGTGTCTCCTCCTCGCATGGGATTGTGGTGGTTGTTTATTGCGGGTGGAGGCCTAGGAGGGCATGCAGGTGCAAGAAGAGAGGGGCAGCAAGCGCTTTGGTGAAGACATCCGCAATGTTGAGCTTAGTGTTTATGTAGCAAATACAGATTTCCCCAGACTGGACACATTCACAAAGAAAGTGATACTTGATATCAACATGTTTTACGTGGGCATGGAGAGTAGGATCTTCAGATAGGTTGATGGCAGTGTTATTGTCGCACAGGATAGGCGTTGGTTTGTCGGTGTTGTCGTACCTGATACCTTTGAGTAGGGCTTGCAGCCAGATGCATTTCTGGGCGCTCTCAAAAGCAGCCATGTACTCTGCCTTGCATGAGGAGGTGGCGACAGATTTTTGTTTACGTGCTGCCCATGACACCATGCCAGAACCCAGGCTCCATGCATAGCCGCCAATGCTTCGTCGTGTATCAAGGCAATTTGCCCAGTTGGAGTCGGTGAACCCAATGAGGTTGGCAGGGTTATCAGTGCCGCCAAGGATCAGTCTCATATTCTGGGTGCCTTTTAAGTAGCATACGAGTCTTGTGGCAGCTCGCCAGTGAATATCGGTGTAGCAGTCAATGAATTGAGTAAGTTGCTGTATGGCGTAGGATATGTTAGGGCAGGTGGAGATAGCAAGGTATAGTAGGCATTCGACTAAGGATCGGTATGGGATTTTGTTGAGTGTGCTGATTTCCTCGGGAGAAAGGGATGATCTGTCGATGCGTCTCAGTTTGAGGCCGGGTTCCATGGGAAGGGAAAGTGGAGCTGCACTGGACTGGCCGAATTGACTTATAATTTTCTGAATTAGGGCATGCTGTGAGAGCTTGACAGTGCGTGTGTCGCGATCCCACTTGACTGCAATGCCCACGACGAATTTTGGAAGGCCTAGGTCAGAAATGGTCCAGGCTGAGCGGAGTTGATCTTTAAAATGTTCATTTTTGGCCTTGCTGCTTGCAATAGATAAGAAGTCGTCAACGTGCACCACTGCTATGACTGTGCCAGTGTCACACTTCCTATAGTACATGCATGACTCACAGGAAAGACGTGTGAATCCCCAAGAGAGCATGTTGTTGTTCAGAGTGCGGTTCCATATGCATCTAGCCTGCTTTATACTATAGAGTCCCCTGAGTAGACACCATACCCAATCTTCTTTGCCGGTTTCTTTGAAGCCTTCTGGCTGTTCCATGTATTGTGTTTTGTCTTCGGGAAGTAGGCCATAGAGGAAGGCTGTCTTAATGTCGATTTGCGTCGCGTCCCAGCCTTGGGCTGCTGCAAGGTGTAGTAAAACTCGCCACGATTCCATTTGCGCTGTGGGTGAGGTGGTCCTGGTATAATCACGGCCATATACTTGCTCAAATCCCTTGAAGACAAGTCGAACTTTGAAGTGGACCACTTTCCCATTCTCATTGCATTTAATTTTGAAGACTGGCCTGCTTTTCTGTACCTTTTGACCTGGCAGGACTTGGTCTCATGGGATTAACTTATATACTCCCATATCTTTAAGAGATTGTAGTTCTTCTCTGTACCCAGCCTCCCATTGCTTGGCGTCGGCTGATTCTTTGGCCTCCTTCCATGTCCATGGCTTGTCGCCAAGGTTGATTGTATGGGGATTGCTGGGAGATTCTGCTATGGCCAGTAGGTGCTCTATGTCCTCCATGGATGTGACATTGGCTAGGTCTGTGGTGTCTCCTCCTGTCGCGGATGGATTTGCTTGTTGGTCGTTGGAATTCATGTCATGAGGCTAAGGGACATTGGTGTCAGTTGCACCCTGCCTGTCGTTCCGTGCTTCTGCTCTGGAAGCATGCAATCTATCACCAGCTGCATGTGAGTCCAGTACAGCTTGTTCGGTTCGCATTATTGGTGGGTTGTCTGGGCTGGCTTTGGCGGTAGGTATACAGGCACGTCCAGAGCATTGAGGAGCTAATGCTGTGTTGTTGTCATTTGGTTCATGAGCAGCATTTGGTAAGATTTCTGGCTGTATAGTTTGTGTCGGGGGCAGTTCATTGTTGTCATCTGTGGGGAACAGGTTGATTGATGACATTTTGTAGATGTTGTCAATTAATGTTAGTTCAGCCGTATTGGGCAGATTGGGTCCCATGTTTGTGGGCATGGGCGCTTCTTTTCATTTGTGAGTCGCTTCTGCTGATCTGGCGGGGTCGTTGTATCGTTCCAGAGATCATACGTGGTATGACTCATAGATTTTCCTAGTACATGGGTCATAACATCTGTAGCTTTTAGAGTTTTGGGCATATCCTATCAGAATACATTCTATTCCTCGAGCATTTAGTTTTGGGTTATGCTGATGTAGGATGAGTACAAAGGCCCTGCAGCCTATCTCACACATGTATGAGTAGCAGGGGGGGTGGCCATACCACAGTTCAAATGGAGTCTTGCTGTGTAATGATTTGGTTATTGTTTTTGCATGGAGGTGTGATGCGGTTAGATAGAATTCATCCCATAGCATTTCTGGACACTTAGCAGCAAGCCTCATAGTTCATGCTTTTCCTTGGAGGGTTCTATGCATTCACTCCACTCGTCCCATGTGTTGTGAAGTGTACGGTGAGCCATACTCATGTTTCGTGCCTTTAGATGCAAGCCATGTTTCAATTTGGTGATTCTTCAACTCGCTGTCATGGCCAGTTTGATACATGCCAACTTTTTCACCAATCTCGAGTTCTCTGGCCTTTTCCCATGCTTGCAGTGCTGAAAATGCATCAGCTTTTGATTTAAGTGGAATAGACCAGGGCATATTCATATAGTCATCAACCAGATCCATAATATATTTGTTTCCTGTGCAAGATTGTACATTCATAGGTTCTGCCAGATCTATCCATACTATTTGTAGCCTCCTAATTGCCTGACGCCCCTCCTCCCGCACTTTCGGGACCGATGTTTTTGTCTGTTTACCAAGTATACAGATGTCACATTTGGTTTGTGCAGAGAGGGAGGAGGATGTCATACCTGGTAGGAGGCCGTTGCGTGCCATTGTTGCGATAACTTGGTAGTTAGCATGTCCAAGATGCCAGTGCCACGTATCAATCTTGACCAGTCATTGTGCAGCAGTTAGGGCGTGTTCAGCCAGAGCATCTTGTAGTTCAAGCATGTAGAGGCGTTGTCCTGGGATGAGTGGTCCGGAGGCTAATAGCGTTCCTGAGTTTTCATTGAGGATGGTTACTCCTATCCGGCTGAATGTGATGAGAGCTCGCATGCCGGCGGTCAATGCCGAGATAGAGATGAGTCGGACAGCAGAAGTGGAAATGTAGAGGGCATTTTCAAGGTATATTTCAGTTTGGTTTTGAACCTGTAATTGGATTTGTCCGATGCCAATGGCTTCAATAGAGGTTCCTCCTACTCCTTTAATGGCTCGAGGTGGGATGGACCATAGTGTGACAAAGTTGGATGCGCACAGCGATATGTGAATGGTTGCCCCTGAATCCATGTAAAATGGTTTCTTGGCAAGCGATATAATTCATGTATTGCTGGAGGGGTTTGTGGGTATGATGGCTGTGGTTGCTAGGATGGTCTTGCAGTTGTGTAACATCGGGATCAAGTGTGTATTCCAGTTGATTGTTGCTCATAGTTCTTCTTCGTCGGTGGCCATGAATCCGCCATATTCAAAGAAGTCCGTACTGGTGGTGGTTATGGCGCCTGCGAATTTGACAGGTTTGGCAGCTGTGTCAAGCTGAATCTTCTGGAGGTTGTTGACGTTGACGATGTAGGCCTGCCCATTGAGTCCCTTTACTGCGATGCCATTCTTTATGTTATTGTTTCCTCCTCCTGACTTTGCTTTTCCTGCCTTAGCTCCTTCTTGTGCAGCTAGGTGCGCGGTCCTTGACTCCTCAATTGTCTTCCCTGCCATCCCTCCTCCAGGCCAAATGCACCACTCTTTTGTGTGTCCCCGACAGTTAAGTTTCAGTGCATAGCATATGTCGCAGCAGGGAAAGTTGGGGCCGTAGTTGTGAGGGTGCATGGTCAGCTTGGAGTCGCATGCGGTGAGGGCAGTATCAATGGATGAGCCTTTGGTGAGTGTTGACAGGCTGTTGACGGTCTGGAATAGCTTCCTAATCTGTGAGGAAGTATATGGCAATGTTGTTGTAGCATCAGAGAGGCCACATGAGACTTGGGTCTGAAGAGACTCGAAGGACTTGTCGTTGATACTGTTCAGGAGGGCAATACATTTCAGCAAGTCTTTGTCTATGGTCCCGATTGTGAACGCTCAATCAATGAGGTTGCAAATCATATGAGTGGTGGTGTCGATCGGTTCTGCGATCGGTGCATATGTAGACAAGGCTTGGCATATGAGCGTGACTTGTTTTACAGGTCCTTCACATTGGGCGCGGTCTTTCAGGGCATCGTAACACTCTTTTACAGTGCTGTCAGTCTTGAGGCCTTCTAGTTCAGCGTCAGAGACAGCTGCACGGATGACACCGATGATAAGGTCATTGTTAGATAACCAGTTGGCATATGAGTTGGGTTTGGTGCTTGGATTGGGCTGTGTGACGAGTCTATTAGGGTTCTTTTCCGACGAGAAGATGTACCGGTCTAGGCCACTTTGTTGCAAGAATATCTCAAGCTTTGTAAACCATTTGGTAAATTCTCCAGTAGTGTGATCAAAAGGGGGCTTGGTAGCTGGCCAGTGAGCATTGAGTTTGGCAGGGCGAATCCACAGATAAGCATTGTTGGCTGACATAGTAGGTGGTAGTGGGGAAATAGATCCCATGGGGGGGTCGAATTAGGGGGTCTCGAGACAAAGGCTTTTTTTGTGCAGTGGAGAACAAGAGGTTTGATTTTGCTCTAGATATTTGCCCAGCTTGATCGGGGTCAGAGTCCGAGAGTGCCAAGAGTTATGATACGTGAAGAGCAGATAGAGTTGTTGCCAAGCATCTTTTCAGAGTTCATTGTTTGATAGGCCCATAACCTGTTAAAACTAGATACTTAGATAGACCGCCTGACAATATAAGTAAGTTTAGAGTTCTCAGTTCAATACTCAATTGACTATAGCTACCTGACAATATAAGTAAGTTTAGAGTCTGTGAGGTAGCGTAAGAACGTATGAATTGATGTAATAGTGATGTTTGCTTACCCTCAGTTCAATACTCAATTGACTGAGGGTATTCGTAGCACAGTGTCCATATATATATGTATTCTTGTAACAATGGAGGGCCACATAAGTGGCCGGTGTGATATAAGTGACAAGTTGAAAGGAAGTGATGAGATAAGGCACAATGGGTGGATGTAGGGGTTGATGGTGCTTTGACAATCAGTGAATCGGATGACTAACATGGTCTACCTTGGAAAGAAATAAAGACCTCTAATTGCTCAAGGAGCATTGGGATGCTGCTGATAGAATTTCTGGACTAAGGCAGGGGCATGGATATTCTCTTGTAGCTCTCAAGGGATGTCCTCAATTCTATAGCCCTTTCATTTGACCTTGAACTGAAGCTTGTTCCTAAAGAGTCAACTATCAAGGATCTATTCCACTTCATACTCTTCTTGGTTATCAACTAGAACTGGAAGTGGAGGTGGCTGTGGGCATCAACCTAGAATTAGATCTTCAGGTGCTGGAGAGAGTTTCACTACATTGAAGACTAGATGGAGTCAATTTATTCTACTAGGCAGCTTGAGTTGATAGGTTAGTGGGCCCACCTGCCTTAATATGGAAAATGGTCCTAGACAGTGATGAGAGAGCTTCTGAGAAGATCAGGTAGTAGCAATATCAGAGGCATCCAGATAGACTCAATCTTCTGGCTTGTACTTGGGGACCGAAGCTTATCTACAATTATAATAGCAGGCTATGCCATCTTTTGCCTTAGTTAAAACAGCCTTGGCTTCCTCCTAGGCCACCTTCATCTAGTCTAAGAACTCATTAACAGCTTCATTCTTTGAAGGTTGCTTATGATGCTTGAATTTCATCTGAGGGTATTGACTAGTGTCTAGAAGGAAAGGAGACATCTGGGTAGCAGCATGCATATGGTTGTTGTATTAGAACTTTGCCTTTGGTAATATATCATCTCAGTTATCATGTTGCTTATTATAGAAGAGCTGGAGATACTGTTCTAGCTCCTGGTTAATATGCTCAGTCTGACCATCAGACTGAGAATGATAGGCTGTAGAAGTGTGGAGCCTGACATGAAGGAAGCAATATAATTCTTTTGTAAACTCTGCCACAAACTGAGGTCCACAGTTGGAGACATAAGCATCTGACAGCCCATGGAGTTTCCAGACATGCTTTTGGTACAGATTAGCAGTACTTATGGCTAAGCAAGTAGTATGTGTTGGGATAAAATGAGCATGCTTGCTATAAAAATCCACCACTACTATAATCACATTATACCCATGAGAGTCTAGTAACTCAACAATGAAGTCTACTGAGGCCACACTCCAATACTCAGCTGAAATAAGCAAGGGATTAAGCTATTCCATAGGAGGCTAACAACAAGGCTTAGTCTGAAGACAAAAGTCACAGGTGGAGGTATAGGTGCTAATATATTGTGATATTTGAAGCCACTAGTAATTCCACAAGACCAACTCCAGTGTCTTCCATCTGCTGGAATATTCTGCAACTCAGGAGTTAATGATGTTGCTCCACAATCTGCCTCTAGAGGTCAGGCAGGTTGGGAATATAAATGCATCCCCAGAAGATGAGGAGACCATTCTCCAAAGACCATTCATTGGTGTGGATAGACTTCACTCTAGTTTTTTCTCAAGCATGCAAGGCCATGGCAGCCTTGGCTACTAGATCTTTCTGGGCACTCTCCTAGTTACCTTGGCAGATATCTCAGAGGATGCTCACCTCTTCTCTCTGGCCAACCACACCTTCCAGAGCATGAATGGCAAATAGTTCTGGCTTCAGGAGTATAATATCATCATTGTTACTAGTTCCTGAGCCATGGTCTGATTGCCTAGAAAGTGTGTCTGGCTTACCCATGCTCTATCTGGGTTTGTGGTGCAGAGAGAAGTTGAAGTTGGCCAGATATAAGGACCATTGAGCTTGTTGGCAGTTGAGTTTCTTAGCCATCTGAAAGTACTTTAAGTTCTTATAATCAGTCCACACTTTGAATTTATGCCTAGCACCCTCAAGAAAATGTTGCCACTCCTTAAAAGACCAAATGATAGCTAACATCTCCTTGTCATGGATCTTATAATTTTACTCCACCACATTGAGACTCTTGGAGTAAAAGGCTACAGGATACTACTTACCATCCTCTCTTGACTATTGAGAGAGGACAGCTTCAGTAGCAAAATCTGAGCTATTAGCTTCCACATGGAAGGGAAAGTTATCATCTGAGAATAGAAGGACAGGCTTTGAAGTGACTGCCTGTTTAAGAGCATCAAAGGCTATCTGCTATATCCCAGTGCCAAGGAGTGTTTTTAGTAGTGAGATCAAAGAGGGGCCAGGCATAGTATGAGAAATCTTAAATAAACCTCTGGTAGAAGTTGGTGAAACCCAGAAAAGCTTGGACCTCCTTCTTGTTCTTAGGCTTTGGCCACTCTACTACACCAGCCACTTTGACTGAGTCTATCTCAGCCATTTCATAAGAGATGATCAGTTCAAGATATTCAATCTTAGTCTGCTTAAACTCATACTTCTCTGGCTTAAGATAGAGCTGATATTGGCAAAGACATTCCAGTATGATGTGTGTAATCCAATGATGCTCCTCTAGAGTCTTGGTATAGATGAAGATATTATCAAGATATACACACACAATACCTTTTACTATGAGGTCTTGGAAAATGTCATTTATCATGGTTTAGAAGGTAGCTGGGCTATTAGTAAGGCCAAAGAACATTACTAAAGGTTCAAAGAGTCCACAATTTGTTCAAAATGCTGCCTTCCACTCATCACCTTCCTTGATGTGCATATTGTTATAGCCCCAGCAGATATCCAACTTAATGAAATAACATGCACCTTGGAGGTTGTTGACAAGCTCTGAAATGAGTGGTAAGGGATAGCAATTCTTCACAGTCATTGCATTCAAGACTTGGTAGTCCTGAACCAGATGTAGAAATCCATCCTTCTTCTTAATGAAGAAGACTGGAGAGGCCATTGGAGACCTTGAAGGACAGATGCAACCAGAGTCTAAATTCTCTTGCAAAAAGGCATCAAGCTCATCCTGTTCTCTAGGAGAAAGGGGATAGACCTTGCAGCTAGAGGGCTCAGCATTGGGCATAAGCTCAATTGCATGATCCCACTGCTTACACTCTGGCAGGGAGTCAAATGATGCCTTAAAGAAAATATCTTTAAAGTCTTGCAGGTGATAAGGAACTGCATCTTAGAATGACTTAGGAGCAGAGTTAGCAGCAAATGCCTAAGCTAATCACTGGGAAGTGATTTGGCTAGCTCTAATCTTTGCTACTATTGGCAAAGGTTGTAAGATAGTCACATAAATCCTATCATCTGTTTCAATAGCCTCATCTGGAGACTCAGGGTCAGAAGCATACCTAAATTCACCTTTGCATCCATCTTCCATCTGGGCTTCACTCACCACAACTCAAACATCCTCATAGAGGGCCTCTTTATAAGGGAATGCCAAGGGGGGAGGATTTAGTAGGTCAAGATCAGTAAAGGAGAGGTGTCCAACTCAGCAAGCCCATACTGCAGCATGCTCATAGGCTAACACTCTGCACTCCTTTCTAGCTTCTTGGGCACATGTGGAATAGTGTTGAGGGCAATGGCTCATGCTTACCTTACCCTTGGCCCAGTCAATCTCTGGATTGTGGTCATGCAGCCAAAAGAATTCAAGTATCATGTCCTGCTTTCCCAAGCTGATAACTGCAAAAATGGCATGCTTAGAGTGAGTCTGATAACAAAGAACTAAATCCACTACTGAGTAAATGAATCCAGCTTCATTAAGCATACCATCAATGTTGTAAACTAGAATAGAGTAAGAAAGAGGCTAGGTAGTGAGTTGATGTTGTTCCACATAGTTGGTGTCCAGAAAGAGCCCAGTAGCACCACTGTCCAAGAGGGCTACAACACTCCAAGTCTGCTGAGTATCTGTCATCTCAATCTCTACACTTAGAAATAGAGAGTTAGAAGAGGAGGTGGAGGCAACAACATAGTGATGAGGAAGGCATTGTTTCCAAGCTGAAATACAAGGGTATTGAGCAGAAGGAGAAGAAGAGGAGGTCTGGGCTAAGGCCTTGACCAGGAGAAGAAGAAGAGGAGGTCTGGGCTGAGGCCTTGACTAAGGGGGTACTTTGTATATTGGAGGGAGTACTTATAGTTTCAGTTAAGGAATCATGAATAGAGAGTAATATATTAGACAATTCTACAA
>QLON01001207.1:0-79984 GCA_003313675.1 Termitomyces heimii
CAAGTCATGTCACAGTGATCCATTTCCCAGAGTCTGGCAAAGGCTCTAAACCAATAAGGAAGTTTATTTCCATGGTTTAGCCAGTGAGGAATTTGATGAAGGTAATAGAAGATGGATGGATGAATTAGAGTGAAAAGGCCTGAAAATTGGAAGGAAACATGAGGTAAGGGACCTCCAAAATTGTGATTTCCTGACAGAGATCAAGCATCAACAAGATTAATGGCAGGACAATTATGTAGAAGTTAATACAATCATGTGAAGCAGCATTTATACAGTGTTAGGAGTAATTGGGCCTTATAGAAGGAGTTTAAGTGTAGTCTAGTCATCAAAGAGTGGTGATTTTAGGAGACTCAGTAATTTGAGGAGGCTCAGTAATCTTAGTAATTAGACTTGACCTCAGAATATTTTCTCTTAATAGGCAGAGTGAATCCTTAAATCTATTTTATTTAGATCACCCTCTGCCAAATTAGTACCTTATTATTTGTACCTATATTACCTTTATTAATACATCCTTTGAATCTCCCTCTACTAGCTGTGTGACTGAGTCACAGCCTCCAGAGGTTGCCCTTACAGCAGAATAAGTCTTGAGCATTAGTTTAGAAGCCTCCTCTAGCTTGCTCAATTCATTACTATTTTTAGAGGTCTCTTTTCCACTAAATAGCTTTTTTTTAATTTTTATAACTCAGCTAGCACTTTTAGCAGATCCTCCTGAGGCATCTAATCTGCAGGATGATTCCTGGAACTGCTTGCTTGCTCTAAAAGCTCAGATACAAACCACTTAAGCTTCTCTCACTCTCTACACTTCTGAACTTGCTAGATTACATCAGACAACTAATACCATCTCCCACTTCTTGAAACTGCTTTTGAAATGCCTTTCCTCAGTTCCATCTATTTTTCCCATGCTACCTATGCCACTAAAACTCATGGTGGCTATTTATTCCACCACTGCCACACTTAATAGAATCTCACACTCAGCACTCCCTGATATTTATGCTGGAGACTGCTCAGTAGGAGAACACTTTCTTTCTTCTACATCATTTATATTCAGCTTAGTAATAATGCATTTGACTCTGATGCATTGAAGATAGCCTGGATTCTCTCCTATATAAAAGCAGGCCATGCTTCAACTTATACCTTACAAGTATTTTAATGTCAAGGAGAAGTAAACAGCTTTGCTAGTTGGGAAGACTTTGGAAAAGATTTCCAAGCTGAGTTTGTTTCATTGAATTCAGCTAGAACTGCTGCCCTCTCTCTTTGTGACCATAACCAATATGGCCAGGGAAGGTAAACCTTAAATGACTATATTAACTTCTTCCATGCTCTAATTGAGCAGGCAGAATACCCTAATGACCTTCAGCTCTGCCTTACCTTCTGTGATGGACTTCACCCTACTCTTATGAAGCATATTGACAATCTAGTAGAAGAATGCCCAAATAATGAGTAAATTGAAATATGGTATAAGGTGGCCTGACATTAGTAGCAGCTTATAAAGCTAAAAAGAGAGCTACAATACCCTCACATCTCTCCACCTACTCACCATCCTACTTTAGTACTAGCTATATGCTCTACTCCTTCAGCTCCTCCTTCTCTATGCACATTTATAGTGGAAGCTCCTTCCACCTCTCAGTTACAACTACTTTCTTTAGGAATTTCTATAGATGTTGATATTAGAGAATCACCCTTTTCTTCCAATTTCCAGGCCCTTTCATTCTAATTCATCTGCCCTCTACTGCCTTTATCAAGCTCCTCACTAGCTGGGCCATGGGAACAAACTTCCTCATTAGTTTGGAGCCTTTGTCAAACCCTAGAAAATGGATCACTTTTGACACTGGATGCAGGGAAAAATGCTCTTTTGCAAAACAATGTAAAAATAGAGTAAAAATAATTTAATTGATTTCAAAATATTATTTGAATATTTTTGTCAAAACTATAGAAAAAAATATTCTGATCTGATTGGTCAGTCCTGGAGTCACATGACAAGACTTATGTAATCATCAAGTCCTTTCAGTTTGACCTTTCCTATAGAAGGTCTTTTCATTGGCTACAATATTTCTTTTATGGTTTTGACAAAAATATTCAAATAAGATCTTGAAATTAATTTAATTGTTTTTACTGTGTTTTCAGATTGTTTTGCAAAAAAAAAATTATGGCCTGCATCCAGTGTCAAAAGTAATCCAACTCACACAGCCCTATGACTTGATGGCCATATAACTCATGATGGGACATGCCCATAACATCAGCATAACAATGTCACACAGTGACATCACATGTGACAGTCATGTAACTTGACCTCAGAATATTTTCTATTGATGGGCAGAGTAAATTCTTAAACTTATTCTCTTTCTTCCTCTGCTAAGTTAATACCTTATTATTTGTACCTATATTACCTTTATTAATACATCTTTGGATCTCTCTCTGCCAGCTGTGTGACTGAGCCACAGCCTCCAGAGGTCACTCTTACATACTTCCAAATCCTCTTCTTTTTCTCCTTCACATTCTATATATTAGCTTGCTCAAATAGAGAATTCATCCTTTGTATAAATAAACTTCCTGACCTTAGTGAATTTAGTGTGTCTAAATTTGGGTGCATCTTTGCTATTTAGCAAGAGCATTTTGTACCTCAAGATTTAGTCCATGTTACTAGTCAAACTAGTTGAGTTTATAATAGTGAATAAGGATGATGATGGAGTAGAAACTCTTCTTTCAGAATAAAGCTTTCTTTTTCTAAGTAGAGTCTTTGAATCAAGCAATTAAGCTACTATGCTTTGGCTACTACTACTAGCATGAGTCTTCCTCTTTTCTAATATGAAAGCAGAGCCAAGACTCAAGTGGTGCAAAATTAACAGTATAGTTTTTGTGAGTAAGCTCTAGGTGGAAATCTAAAAGTACTTGATTTATACAATAAAGCCTCTTGCAGTGGGCTCCAAATAATGCAAAATTAAGTTATTTGAATTAGTCTGAATAGAGGCAATCACAAATGAACTAGCTTTCATTAAGTTCTGGGGCTAAATTATACTTTACAAAGTACTTTTATGAAATATAACAATGAGTAATAGAGTTTATTAGTTTTCAATTAATGCAACCTTAGTCATATTAAAAGAAGGTCCAAAAAGTATATTAAATTAATAACCTGAAGTACAATATTGCCTTTGGACATAAGATATCCACTCTGTGAGCATTCTGAGCATGGATAATTAGCAATTTGCTGCTTATCACAGAATCACCCTCTATTTATATTATTTCTCCCCCCTATGATGTGTAATATTTTTTGGCTATTTTGAACTATTTTTTAGCCATTGGGCCTTCATTTTCTGATTGTAAAAGACTTGGTATAAATGTTTCTGGCCAAGAGAGGGTTCTTTAATGTTTGTAATGCTCTAATTCTATAAATTGTCAATATTTCCTTCAGATCTCTATTAAATGCCTCCAATTTTTTTTCATCAATACTAGACAAAATAGAGTTTAGTAGCTGTTCTGTTGAGATATTAGGATTTTACTAAAGCATGCTCAATTTTCTCTAACAGCTAAATTTAACATTTTCCATCAAATTGCTGATCCCTCTATCAGTTTGCTGCAGAGTATCTTAAAACAACTTTTATTATGTGCAGATTAATTAGGAAATCAAAATGATACCCAATATGTAGGGATTTATATGTATTTCTCAAAGTGTGATGCTTTACTTAAGGTAAGTCACCTGATCTCCAAAAACCTGAGCATAATCACATGATTATAGTCACATGATTAATTTGGATTTGCAAATGCTCTAGGTTTGTTGTATATATATAGTTTCAATCTCTACATTTAATTGTAGAGAATTAGAAGAAAGAGCAGAAACTACAATATATTAGTAAGAAAGGCATCATTTCTATGCTGGCATCTGCAGGTGTGGAGGAGAAGAAGAAGAGGAGGCTCCATTTGGATCTTTGATTGAGGAAGTATTCTGTATGTTGAAGGATGTGCTTATAGTTTTAGCTAATGAATCATCATTATTAGAAGTTGTATTAGCAGATTCTATAGATAAATAGGCAAACCAGTTTAAGCAGTAAAGATATACAATTCATCTGTTGCTTGACTAAAAATCCTCCTCAGAATCCAGAATAGGAGACAGAGTGTCCAACAGCTCTACAGGTGAGGTTTCTATTGCTAACATATCAGGAAAAGAGTCACTAGAGGCATTCTTTGCAGCAAGGAGCTATAAAAGGAGCTCTTTCTATTCAAAAGCAGAAAGATAATGAACCTCTAATTTCTGTGAGCAGTAACATGCAAAATAGCCTGGCTTTCCACATTGGTGGCAGAGTAAAGGTGTAGCAAAGCATTGACAAGAGACATCAACATCCATAGGAAATTCTGGAGAAAGTGGTGTAAATGAAAAGTGAAAGGAGCTCCTGATTCTGCTATATTATTGATACACTCTATAAGGGTAGAGTGAAGTTCATTGTAAAAGATGAGGTGGAGCTGAAGGCTGTCAGGATATTCTATCTGCTCAACCAGGGCATGAAAAGAGTTAATGTAATCATCCAAAGTTCCTTTTTTCTGGCTATTGATATATCAGTTTCAAATTGTGAGACATGACAAAACTATTAATCATCAAAAAGTCTGAATAAACATAGACTTCTGCTAAAAACTGTAGGCAAATGACATAGCCAGAACCACCTTAAAATTCCCTCTTCAACCCAGGTTAGATTAGCCTTATTGGTGGCCTAGATGCTGAGAAATCAGCTTATTAGTATTTTGATCAAATACACACCCAATTCTATCATGTGACTATAATCATGTGACCATGCTCAGATTCTGGAGATCAGGTGATTTATCTTATGTAAACATTGAGCATTCTTGATAGAGCTGTTGGTTGATGCATTAATGACAAATTAAGGCAATTACTGCAGATCTTATGGGATCTGATGGGATCTGATGGCATCATCAGAGATATTATCACATCAACTGATAAGATAATCTACTGCTAAATGGGTTGTGGCTGTGCAAGGCCATCAATTTAGCATCACATCTTAATAATAAAATGAGTATATCTCAGTGGAACTACATGTGAATCCTTATATATAGGGTATCATTTTGATTGCCTGATCAATTTGCACACAATGGAAGTTGTCTGAAGGCATGAGCACTGAAAACATTGGAGAACCCTCTCTTAGCCAGGAAAATTTATACTAAGTCTCTTGGGACTAGAAAATAAAGGCCCAATAACCAGAAAATGACTCAGAATAACTGGAAAATGTCATGTGTTACAAGGAGGAGAAATAACATAAATAGAGGGGAATTCTGTGATATTTAGCAGGTTGCTGATTGCCTGCACTCAGAATCCCCAGAGAGTGAATATCTTAGGTCTAAGGCAATAGTATACTTCAGGTTAATTCTTTTAGTGTAACTAAGGTTGCATTAACTGAAAACTCAATAAACTCTATTACCCACTTATATATTTTATAAAAATACTTTGTGAAGTGTAATTTAGCTCCAAAACTTAGTAAAAGTGGGTTTATTTGTAATTGCCTCTATTTAGACTAATCCAAATAACCTAATTTCACATCACTATACTGGTTATAATTATAAAGAGAGAGAGCAGCAGTTTTAACTAGATCTAATGAAAAAAACTCAGCTCAAAAATTCTTCTCAAAGTCTTTTAAACTAGCAAAACTATTTATTCCTCTATGATATTGAAATACTTGTAGGGCATAAGTTGAAGTGCAGCTTGCTTTTATATAGAAGAGAATTCAGGCTATCTTTAGTGCATCAGAGTCAAATGCATTATTACTAAGCTAAATATAGGTGATGCAGACATAAAGCATTCTCTTGCTGTGCAGTTACCATTATAAATATCAAGAAGTGCTGAGTGTGGAATTCTATTAGGTGCAGTAATGGTGAAATGGATAGCCACCATGAGTTTTGATGGCATAAATAGCATAAAAGAGATAGATAGAGCTGAAAGAAGGTGTTTAAAAAGCAATTGCAAGGAGTGAGAGATGGTATTAGTTGTCTAATGTAATTTAGCAAGTTCAGCAGTGTAAAGAGTAAAAGAAGCTTGGGTGGCCTATATTTGAGCTTCTAGAGTGAGGAAGTGGTTCTAAATATCATCTTGTAGATTAGATGCTTCAAAAAGATCTGCTAGAAGTGCTAGCAAAGTTATAGAAACTGAGGAGAAGCTATTTAGTGAGAAAGAGACCTTTAGAAACACTAATGAATTGAGGAAGCTAGAAGAGGCTTTTAGACTAATGCTAAAGACTTGTTCTGCTGTAAAGATGACTTCTAAATGCTATGATTTAGTCACACAGCTGCTAGAGAGAGATTCAAAGTTATATTAATAATAATAATATAGATACAAATAATAAGTGCTAGCCTGGCAGAGAGAAATATAAAGAAAACAAGTCTAAGGAGCTACTTTGCTTGCATTTTTCAGGATCTGGCAAAGGCTCCAACACCAATAAGGAAGTTTATTCTTGTAATCTAGCAAGTGAGAAGTTTGACAAAGGCAGTAGAAGACAAGTGAATTAGAGTGAAAAGGCCTGGAAATTAGAAGGAAATATGAAGTAAGAGTTTTCAAAAAAAGTGGTTCTCTGACAGATTCACATATATTCTTACTGAGATATACATGTTTTATTATTAAGGTGTAATGCTAAATTAACAGCTACAACTCCATATAGCAGTAGATTATCTCATTAGATCTCATTAGATTTGTAGTTGCCTTGATTTGTAATTAGTGCACTGACAATTCTGATTACTTAAAATAAATCACTTGATATCCAGAGATCTGAGCATAGTTACATGATTGATTTGGATATATATTAGATTAAAATACTAATAAGCTGATTTCTCAATATCTAGGCCATTAATAAGGCTGATCTAATGTGATCTGGAGAGGGCTTTTTAAAGCAGTTCTAGCTATATTATTTTTCCACAGTTTTCAGCAGAAGTCTGTTTTATTCAAACTTTTTGATGATTTATAACTTTGTTATATCTCATTATTAAAACAGATGTATCATTATTGTAGCAACTGTATAGTTATTTAAGAGTTTTACTAAATCACATTTTATTTATCTCTTTTTGACAATTGTTCCACATATATACACATCTCACCAGGCACACTACTTCATCAACATCTCTCCATCTCCAGGAAGGTTTAAGGACCTGGCAGACTTAGCCTGCTCTTATTAGGTTCCACTGGCCTAGAAGCTCAATCTGTTGAGCAGGACCTATTAGTTAGATCTTGTCAAGAAGTGAGACTTACATAAGTAAAGAGTTAGCAATACAGTAATATGTTTGTTTCAATAATGAGATAAGACAAAACTATGGATCATCAAAAAGTCTGAATAAAACAGACTTCTGCTGAAAATTGTAAATAAATGACATAGCTAGAACCACCTTAGAAATTCCTCTCTAGATTATCTTAGATCAGCCTTATTGGTGATCTAGATGTTGAAAAATTAGCTTATCAGTATTTTGATCTAATGCACACCCAAATTAATCATGTGACCTTCTTTTGATGTGACTAAGATTGCATTGATTGAAAACTAATAAACTTCATCATCCACTTGTATATTGTCTAAAAGTACTTTGTAAAGTATAATTTAGCCCCAGAACTTAGTGAAAGCTGGTTCATTTATAATTGTTTCTATTCAGACTAATCCAAATAACCTAATTTTTCATCAACAGATTAGTATAAAAGGATCAAATACAGAAGAGAAGGAAACTAGAAAATAGTAGATAAGAAAAAAATTAGAAATGTAAGAATAAGATCAGAGAAGGAGGAATAGAAGTACATAGTAAGAAGAAGAGGTGAAGAAGTACAAAGTTCCTTTAGCCTACCACTCTTGATAAAAACCTTACTAAAACCCTTAGATGGTGATTATTTAATGTATATTTTTTCTCAATAACTTTAATCAAGCTTGAGAAAAGCTGTGACAATTACAAATAATGTTTATATAAGTAACATGACCCTTTCTTGATTGTGCCCTATGTGATGCATCTATGCTTGACATTATCACATTGCATTGTCTTATTCTCTATAATGGCTCCATTATTTCATATAGTATATAGTTCTGTTGGAATTTGAATCTAAATAAATACAGATACTCATAAGCATCTTAATTTATGGTACAATTAGTTTCTATGCATATTCTATAGGTAATACTCACTCACCCTCAGTCTATGTTTTAATGACTGAAGATGCTTTTTATAAAGTACAGTTATATATACTATTTTTCTGCTTTGTCTATAAATGTGATAAGTGTGATATATATGTAAGGTGATTATATTTCATCTCTTTCATCATGTGCTTATAGTATCTTAGCCACAGATCTCAATACTCCTCCTTATGCAGAATCTGGCTTCATCTCAAACTCATTATCTCCCACAGTCTGATGAATTTTAGTGTTAGCAGTGCCTTAGTCAATACATCTGCAATATTGTTTCTAGTATTGATGTATCATAGATTGATTTCTTTGAATGCAACTTGTTCATGGAGAAAATAGTACTTGATATTGATATGCTTCATTCATATATGCAGAAGGGGATCTTCTGACAGGTTTATTGCAGAATTATTGTTGCATAATAGTATAGTGGCATTGCTTGTCAGATATTCTAGGGCTTTGATTAACATCCACAACTATATGCATTTCTGCACCACCTCAAATGCTGCCATGTACTCCACCTCACAAGATGATGCTGCCACTATCTTTTATTTACTTATTGACCATAACACTAACCCCAATCTCAATGACTATGCATAGCCACCTATGCTCTATCATGTGTCTATGCAATTTACCCAGTCAAAATCAGTAAAACTAACAAGGTTAATAGGTGAGGTCCTTCCCAGGCATAAGCACAAATTATGTATCCCTTTTAAATGGCATAGAACTCAAATTGCTGCATTCCAGTGAATGTAGGAGTATGTCTTGTAGAATTGAGATAGTTGTTGAACAGATTATTGGATATCAGGTTTTGTCAAGATTGTGATTCATAAAAGGCCTTTGACTAGTTGCTTATATAGTATCCAGCCAATCTTCTCAAGCTCTGCCTGAGATAGAGTTAATCTGTCAACTTGCTATAACTTAAGGCCCAGTTTTATAGAAACTGCAAGTGAGGAAGCATTAGATTGACCAAACTGCATCACCATCCTATTGATCAGCATGGATTGAGAGAGATAAACTTGTTTGTGCATTTAATCTCACTCAACTACAATACTTACTATGTGTTTGGGCATTTCTAAGTCTGAAATGGTTCAATTTTGTCAAAGTTGGTTCTTGAATTTGTCATTTGCCACTTTTGAGCTTGTGATAAATAAGAAGTCACTCACATATATATATTCCCACAATCACTGTATATTCATCAACCTTCCAATAATAAATACATGCCTTGCATTTTAGCTAAATGAACCCTAATTTTCTCATCCCCATCCTTTCTTCCTTGGTTTTTCAAACTCCTTAGGCTGCTCTATGTATATCTACTCCTCTTTTAGTAGTGTTCCACTTAAAAATGCTGTCTTAATATCAACTTGAGCTGTGTCCCAATCTATTTTTGCTGCAAGATAAAGCAGTATTTTCCATGATTCTGTGCATGCTGTTAGTGAGGTTGTTTTCTTGTAGTTTCTCCCCTGGACCATTGAGAATCCTTATAATACATGATGTGTTTTTAGTCTGGTTATCTCACTGTGTTCATCATGTTTGATGCTGAATACAGGCCAGCCTTTGAAGATCTTTTCCCCAAGAAGGACCTTCTCACATGGCATGAGTTCCCATACTCCCATCTTCTTCAATGAGTCTAGCTCTTTTCAATATAATCTTTCCCATCTTGCTTAATTGGTGGATTTCTGTGCCTTGTCCAAGGTTTTTGGGGCATTGAGGTCTGTACCTGGATCTGATTTGTGTGTATTATTAAGTGCCATCATTATCTAGTCCACATTGTCAGGATCTACCTTAACATCATCATTCCTCAGCCCTACCTATTGAAGTTCCTCCAGTGTCTTTCATCTATCTGCATGTGTCTCTCTAACACAGGCAGCAGTACTTTTGAATTCCTCAACAGCTCTCTCAATACAAGTTTCAGGTCAATTATCCTATGCAGCTCTTTTTGTAAAAATGTGGATATGGGTTGATCAGCATAATTGTTGCTGTTTAGGTGCAGGTCAGTTATTAGTAATGTTGTCAGCCATTGGTATACTCCTTAGTTCATCTCCCAATGGTGCATCTTCATTATAGTTGACTGAGCCTGATATCTATACTTGTTCATCATTGTCATTGTCATATAACATTGTTAGTTATACTACTAATTGCTTTTCTATAGCCTTGATAATTAGCATATTGAATTTGGATGCATTTTCTGAATATATGGATATTGTAGGAGTTGGTTTCTCATTATGACTCTTGATGAACCTAATGTGGTAAGAGCTGTATACTTTCTTTGCTAACCTGTTGTAACATCTATACACTCTAGAATTCAGCTCATATCCCACTAGCACATATTTAATTAAGTGAATGTAGATTTTTGGATTGTGTCTGTGGAGGATTAACACAAACACATGGCACTCAATCTCCCAGATGTAGGAGTAGTCTGGTTTCTTCCCATACCACAGTTTGTCAGGTGTGATATTTCTTGTGGTGGATGTCTTAATTTTTCCATGAAGGTGAGCTGCTGTTAAGTAAAACTCATCCCATAAAGAGACCAGACAACTTGCAGTAATCTGCATTGACCTGGCTTTGCCCATTAACATTTGGTGCATGCACTTCATGTAGCCAATGTGGGCAGAAGTGTATGGCATGCTGACTTCAAGTATAATACCTCTCAATTTGTACTATGACTTATGCTCATTGCCATTGAATTTGCTGTTTTGTCCAGTGTGCAATACTCCTAGTCTTTTACCAGTTTTGGTTTCACATACAAGTATTTATACATGTAGCTCTCCAAAACCATTATCTTTATTTTTCAGCAGAATGGACCAGGATTTATTGGTGAAGTCATTGACAATATTTATAATATAGTAATTCTCAGTATGTGATGTTACTGCTGCCTTTCTTAACAGATCTACCCATATCTTTCCTGGCATCCTCATCACTTTGTGCTCCTCACCCTCTTTCTTCTTCTTTGGTACAGGTGTCTTTGCCTGTTTACCAAAAATATAGTGGTCACACTTCAGTGGTTTTGAGGGAAAAGTTTGGGGCATACCTTTGATTATACCAGTCCATGCCATTTGCATGATTGCCTGGTAGTTAGCATGCTATCAGGGAATCACCCATTTGGAGGTCCCTTAGCCCATGTTTCCTTCCAATTTTCAGGCCTTTTTACTTTAATTCACCTGCCATTGAGCACCTTCATCAAACTCCTTACTGGCTGGACCATGAGAACAAACTTCCTCATTGATTGGGAGCCAATGCCAGACTGTGAGAAATGGATCACTTTTGACAAGGGCTCTGATGGAGCCCTCATCAAAAGTGATCCAATTCACATGGCCCACATGACCTAGTGGCCATGTGACTTGTGACATGACCATGACCATGACATCAGGAGCTGTTCTTTTTCCTTTCTTTGTCCTTTGCCTTGAAGTGAGCTATGTGGGCTGTCTTTGACTCCTCAATGATCTTTCCTGCCATGCTACCCCCTTCCAGGATACACCAAGGCAAGGTATGTCCTGTGAAGTTGGGATGTCCTTTTGACTTACAGCCCTCACAGATCAATTTTGCATATTTTGAGTTTTTTGTTGTGGATGCCATTGCCAGTATGAAGTCCATGGGGTTCACTTTATCCACATCAATAAGCATTTGCTCTCCCTCAAGGTAATCTCTGTAGGTCCATACTTTTTCACATCATTTGTAATCATTAGATCTTGAGATATAATTGATTGAATGTGGGCATATGAGTGATTGAACAGTGGAGACAGGATTGCAATCAACTAGAGTAGTTCCTTTGTGACAGCACTGGCATCAAAAGCTTGGTCAATCTTCTCAATGATACTATCTGCTGTCCTTGTAAGTGATTCTGAAGATGAGCATTTCATTGTCAATGCTTCCTGCAGAAGACAAACTTGTTGGACAGATACGGCCCCACCACACCTATCTTTCAACTACATCCACAAGGCTACTGGGTCCCACTGATCGGCACATAACTTCTGCTCTGATGAGGACAACACATGTTTAATGAATGAGCAGGCAAGCCTATTGTTGCTAATCCATGCCTGGCTGGCTCTTGGTTCATATGTCAGGTGGGGGACAACAGGTGCATCGAATACACATTTCCAGAGCTGTGCCATTGAGAGCTCAAGCTCCATGTTGTATGACCAGTCCAACCATTTCCCGTCATTGTGATCCAGGATGTGCCTGGTCCAGGTTGCTGTTACCTTTCCAACAGGTATAATTGACGGGTTTGTGGAGCTGTCAACTCTGTGCATTTCAGCAATCTGTTCTCGCATCAAGGCAGGCACTTAAGGATTGGATGAGGAGGCTTTGGAATTGGTATTGGATTTCATCATAGCAGTGGTAGAGCGCAATAGTAACACGGCATGGAGAAAGACAAGAGATGGGCCGCACGGATCACGTGCGGGTCAGAAAATGATGTCCAATAAAGTCGGAAATGGTATGCCGTTTTCTTTCTTTTCGACGATAAATTCAAAGTACTCTTCGATTCAGTCCAAGTTTTGTGAAGCAGCACACTCCCGTAGCCTGTTTGAATCCGAACCTAGATAAACACAGATACTCGTAAGTATCTTAATCCTCAGTCTATGTTCTAACGACTGCATTCTGTACCTAGATAAACACAGATACTTGTAAGTATCTTAATCTATGGTACAATTAGTTTCTGTGTATATTCTGTAGGTAATTTTCACTCACCCTCAGTCTATGTTATAATGACTGAGGGTGCTGTCTGTAAAGTACGGTTATATGGTGACATCATCCCATTCTAACACAGGTCATGGTCAAATCTCTTGAGATAATAAACGAGAGTGAGTCATTCATATCCCGTAGACATCGAATATTACTTACGCGTACCATAGGTTTTACTTACACTGTGCACAAATATGATTCAACTTCTCACACAAGGTACAAATCATAAGGCAGGTTGCGAGCACGCCAGGCCAGAACCATCATGTCGCCGTCAGGATCACCTCACTAATCAGATACATCACAAAGTTTACGGCTCCCACGGACCTGACAAGTAGCAGACAATTCTCTCAAGTATTGACTGATGATCACCCTGGTCATCTTTACTCTAATTTGCTAGGAACTTCTCACCCTTAAATTGACGGATGTCAATTTTGTCCAGATTCCCTGCCAGTTTACTATCATGGCGTGTCACTCACAAGAAATGAGATCTTAATGCGTAGGAGGAGTGCAATTTTTCTATCTTGACACCAAACAATCAATCAGAACCAGGTTGTTATGAAAGATGTGATATACCCATGCATACAGGATATCGATTGTACAAATAGGCTCGAATGCAAGTCTCTCGGCTTCAGTTTTCATGCGGTCCTCTGCCATCTTCTTCTCCCTTCTGTCTGCAGCACATGCAGGAATCGGACCGGTTACTGATTTACACATTGTTAACAAGGTCATTTCTCCTGATGGCTTTACCCGATCGTGAGTTTCCTACTGAACTTCTCGTACGAATCCTCATCCTTTGCAGCACAGTGTTAGCTGGTCAAACTCCAGCACGTGCGAACTTTCCAGGCCCCTTGATTACAGCTATAACTGTTACATTTTCCTCATTCCATACATGAGCAAATACTAAATGTTACTGAAGGGTGCCAACTTCAAAGTCAATGTTATCAACTCTCTCACTGATAGCACAATGATGAAAGCGACAAGTATCGTGAGGTTTCCCGATCCACGCACTTGCAACGTAATTGACATCTACCGTTATCGAGCACTGGCACGGGCTCTTACAGACAGGTACGCCTTGGAACGACGGTCCAGTTGGGGTGACGCAATGCCCCATTATTCCTGGGCAATCCTTTTCGTACAATTTCAAGGCCCCGGGTCAAGCTGGAACGTTTTGGTACCATTCTCATTATTGTGAGTGCAACGTGAAACATTTTGCGATGATCTCATGCTAATCCATTACATTTCAAGCGACGCAGTATTGCGACGGCCTCCGCGGACCTTTGGTGATTTATGATCCGCTTGATCCTCACCGTCTGGAGTGAGTTGAATTCACTTTGTTGATCTCGAGGATAAAAAACGTGTTTATTTCAGATACGAGATAGATGATGGTCTGTTCCAATTTATATTTTTGGTACATGTCATTCAATACGTGTTTCTTAAGATAATACTGTGATAACACTCGCTGAGTGGTATGTTCACTTTTTACAACATAGCAAATCTGGCAAACTCTTGTAACAGGTATCATACTCATGCTCCATCAACTAATCCCAGTGTCGATTTCGCTGCTGCTACCCTGATCAATGGAAAAGGCCGTTATCCTGGTGGTCCGATGTCACCTCTTGCCCTGATCTCTGTAATCAGTGGTTTGAGATATCGATTCCGCCTTATCTCTATTTCATGTGACCCTAACTTCATCTTCGCAATCGACAGTCACACAATGGTGAGTTGAATGGCTGCAATCTCCGAACCAGACTCCAATCCATTTGTTAGACGATTATTGAAGTTGATGGGATCAACGTGCGACCCCTTATCGTTGACTCGATACAGATCTTCGCTGGCCAGCGTTACTCTTTTGTTCTCAAAGCCAACCAGCCTATTGATAATTACTGGATTCGTGCTAAGCCCAACAATAGCACTCTTAATTCTTCATTTGATGGAGGCTTGAATTCCGCTATTTTGCGATACCTACAAGCACCCGATAGGGACCCTAAGACGTCCCAGACTGAGAGGACAAACCCATTGTTGGAAACCAACCTACATCCACTGACCAAACCTGCTGCACCGGGTATTCCTGAAGCCGGAGCTGCTGATGTAAATATTTATCTTGCCATAGGATTCGACATGGATAAGTTCTTGTATACAATCAATGGTGCTACCTTCATTCCACCTACAGTTCCTATCCTCCTTCAGATCCTAAGTGGTGTGAGGACAGCTCATGACCTTCTTCCATCCGAAAGCGTTTACACCTTGCCAAAGAACAAGGTTATTGAAGTTACTATTCCCGGAGGCACCCTCGCAGCTCCTGTAAGTGAACATATGCCATTTCAATTATACATAATTATTGACTATCTTTGAACAGCATCCCTTCCATCTTCATGGGGTATATAGAGTTACAAAGTTTCTTTCAGCTTTGAAACTTATCAGATAATTGAATAGCATACTTTTTCAGTGATTCGAAGTGCTGGAAATTCAACGTACAATTTCGTAAATCCTGTATGTAACGCCACTTATTTATTAGGGAACTTGAGCTCATTTTTTTCAAGGTTAGACGGGATGTAGTCTCTACAGGTGCAGAGACTACTGACAATGTTACAATACGGTTTACAACAGACAATGCTGGTCCCTGGATCTTTCATTGGTTTGTATTATTAAATCTCTCCAAGCCTCACTAACATTGGTCATAACAGCCACATTGATTGGCATTTGAATTTGTAGGCTCACTGTTTTCCAACGAGTATTGTTCTTTTCTAATTATACTCCTTGATCAGTGGTCTTGCAGTTGTATTTGCTGAAGATGTCTCTGATGTTCCTGTTGTCGGTCCTCCATGTCAGAATTCCAGAGCTTGCTTTTACCACAGGTACTAATGTTCATTTTTAGCAACCTGGAACAAACTCTGTCCTGCTTTTGATGCTGCTGACCCAGATAAATAATAATGGGTATGCCTGCAATTAGGATTATTTTGTTAGAATTTTGTTTTGCTATCACTGGTTGTAAAATCTCTAAGCCAATTGGATAGAGGCAGTATGTAACCTTTCATTACACAGAACTATGATATATTGATTTTCTTCCTCTTCTTCTTTTATCTTTTCCTTTTGCCAACTATGTTCAGAGTTGAATGCAATGAGAAAACATTTTCTAACAAAAACAACAAAAAGCTTACATGAAGGAAATTCTCCTTTCCTTTTGGTTTTACCTATTTCTTCAGTTCTACTCTTTTCTTCCTATGGTCTCACTAGTAGAAGAAAGGTGAAAACTGTTGAAATATGAGATCATGGCTGTTACAACCCATTTCCAACTTCTAAGACAGGACCACACCTTCACCTCCCATTTTCTCTCAACCTGATCTCTGCCATTACCAAGATCACTGAGCAACTCTAGTTCTCCACAATATTTCCAACACCCTCCCTTGGGAACAACCTTGAATCCCTATGCAATGGCCTTCTAAACTACTTCCAATATTGCCACACACCAAATACCAAGCTGAGTGTTCACTTTTAGGGAGAAACCAGGTATTTGGCTTTGATTACAAGCATTGATAATCAGTTGTATAAATTGTACTACATTACTGATAGTTCAATTGACTTTCAAACATGAGTTCTCAGACAATTGTCTTTTGGATAGCTCAATGTTCACTGTTTTCCTTTCTAAATAAATGTCATGACCCATTCTAGATTTCCAGGCCAGGCCTCCACCAACCCCAAATTTTCCTTCCTTATCTGATCTCCACCACCACCAACAAGATCACTAGACAACCTCAACCTCACAATTTTCCCTTTTGCATAACTGATGCACTCAAAATGACTCCAATTTCCCCACTACAAGCTTCCATGTCCAAATGATTGTTTTTGACACCACCATGCATGCCACACTGATCAATCACTCTGCAACTCCTGTCTGCTACACAATTAGTCCTGCTACCTGAGACATTTACTAGGTATATAGGGAAGACCCCTCTGTAGTTAGTGCTAGTCTTGAAATTGCTGATAACTCTACCTATTTTATGCCAGTTTCTCTACTTCATTTCTTTCATGTTCTTCTTATTTTCAATCTATTCTCTTCAATCTCATCTCTCATCTCTGTCTCATTTTGTTTTAAACCTTTCCAACTCATCTCCATCTTAACTTCATTTCCTCCAACTCAATTCTTTTGTGACTCTATTTTAACTGACTCTTTCCAAATCAGTTCTGACTCCATCCCACATCAAATTCATTTTGACTTGCTCAATTCATTTTGCTTATCTCTTTATTTTTTACTCAACTCTGTCTCAAGTTTCCTCATCTCTGCTATGATTTTCCTCAACTCTGTTTCTACTTTCTTCCACTCTGTCTTGATTCTATTCCCTCTCACTTCTCCTATCTTTTCTATCTCTAACTCCATTTGTATCTCAACTACCTCTTCTCTTCTATCTACTCATTGATGTAAAATTTGGTTATTTGGACTACTTTGAGTAGAAACAATCACAAATAAACTAGTTTTCACTAAGTTGTGGGGCTGGATTACACTCCAAAAATGCTTTTTATGAAATATAATAGAGTTTATTGATTTTCAATCAATGCAACCTCAGTCACACCAAAAGAAAATCTAGATAGGATATAAAACTAGTATCCTAAAACAATCTATTGCCTTGGGCCTAAGATATCCACTTCTTGGGGATTTTGAGTGTGGGCAATCAGTTCCTTCCTTTTGTTACAGAATCCTCTTTTATTCATGCTTTTTCTCCCCTGCATGACATGTGACATCAAAGCTATTGATCAATCAAAATGTCTAAATAAAATAGCCTTCTGCTAAAAAATGTAAGTAGTTCTCATCAAAACTGTAGGCAAATGATATAGTATTGTGACCCACTCACACTCTTCAGGGTAACTGACCTCCTCTTTTTCATCCTCTAGTTTTTAACATCACTGATTTTATCACCAAGATTACTAAGATTCCCCAAATAGGCTATGATCTGTGCACTACAGGACAACTCCAGTCTCCCCACACCACCACAAAATCATTCTTGACATTTTGCAAATGCCACTTTGCACAACTATTCCACAGGACCTGTCTTCCATGCAATTGTCTCACTGTTCAATCTTGCCAATGCTTTAATTGTTCTCTCTGGCACACAATCACTCCCCATGCTCAAGGCACTCTATAGGTACTTGGAGAAGGCACTCAGTAGTTAGTATGGTAGTCTTGATATTGCACTCACTTTTATCTAGTTTCAGTTCTTGTCTCTACTCTCTCCATCCTCTCTAGTTTTTCTTACTCAGCATATTTCTAAATCTATTCCATCCATCTCTGATTTTTTTCCCCTCAACTTCTTTTCTCTTTACTTTGTCTTGTCTCATTCCTTCTTCTTCAAGGTCCCTCAAGTTTCTCCCTATAATCTCTCATCTTTTTGACTTGACTTGGTTCTAAATCTCTGAACATCTCTAGTTTCATTTTCCTTTACTCCATTTCATCCTTGTTTTCCATCTCTTTCTCTTTATTCTTGTTTTACACTGATTCCCTACTATTTTCTGCTTGTTTCTCTCTTCTATACTATTTTTCCTTTCTGCTCTTAATATAAATCTGATTTCTATTTCTCCTCTACCTCTATTTTGACTCTTTTTTTCTTTGTCTTAAGACTTGTCTTCCTTCTCTTTATTATTATCATTTTTTCTTCCCAACCTCTAACTACATCTCTAGTCTTCTATTTCACTTCTATCTCCTTTATCTACTCAATTTGGTTTCTTTTCTCTTCTCTCTTTGTCTTTCCTTCTATGCTAATTCTTTGGTGCAGCCCCTTTTAGCCTCAATATGAGTTTTTCTTTTAGCAAGACACAACTAGTCAGTATGTGCTCAACAGAGTGAGCCCCCAGGTTAGTAGGACCTGACAGAACCTCCAAAAGCACTAAAACTCATGGATAATCCTCCTCCTAGACCTGCCCAGTATCACCAATAAAATCTGGACACTACTTCAGCTTTTCTTCAAGAATTAAACACCATTGGTGGAATATTCAACCAGGCAGCTGCCTAGAAAGTGGGATTGTCTGCACATTCCAGGGCAAACTCTGTCTCTAGCACCAAGGCCTTTCAGACTTGGGGACAAGTTCTGGAGATGCCTCCAATTCTTGTGCTAAAGAAGGCTAGCAACTCTTCTACATGAAATGACAACAAGGAATCCAACTATATACTCAGTTACATCAATGAGTCCTTGTTCTGCCCTTCATATTAACTTAACCCAGGATCTTGTGACCCTCCTCCACACCTTGATCTCCAAAATCCAGCCACTTAATAGATCCTTACAGCACTTTGTATACCTCCTTGCCTCAAACCCTCTTTAGGATTTTCAGAAATCCTCAGCAGCCAGCCCCTTTTCTGAGTTTTGCTTCAATTCCTCCTTCAGATGGCCTCTCACCTCCTAACTGAGTCCTTAAACCAGTAAAAAATGGCAGACCCCTAAACCAGGGCCTTTTTGATGGAGGACTCCTAAATGGCAGACCATCTAGTGATTGAAAACCTGCAATTGGTGCATTCTTCCTAGGAACAACTATTACTACTAGACCACTACACTGTGCTGCTTTGGTACAATCCTCAGAACCCACTGTTCTCTGACTGAAAAGCCTTTATAAGGAATTTTCTAGTTAGCTTGGAGTTTACAAAACCATCACAGAGGCTAAAAAAAACTTGGTCTTGCTCTAAATGAGTTCTGGAAAGTGCTTCACCACCTTTGTAGTCTAATTCAATAAGGAGGCCTACAAAACAGGCTGGAATTACAATGTGTTATGCTTTTAGCTCCATGAAGCACTCTTTAAGCAAATCTATAAAGTTTCTTGTATTGCCTCAAAGTAGACCAGATACAATAGCCTCAAGAAACTTGTTATACAAATTGACCAGCATAATTATGAAGATCAAGTGAGATAACTCTTTGCACAATAACCTAAAGAAGCTTAAAATACTTTTAGCAACTCACAATGGCAGCTTCAAACACAGTATTTCACCTTCAGGAATCCTTAATCAACCCTAGCAAGTGTAAGAGTGACATCTGTAGGCTGTAGCTTAGTCACACAGCTGGCAGAGGAAAATTCAAAGATATATTAATAAAGGTAATATAGGTACAAATAATAAGGTGCTAACCCTAACAGAGGGAGATTCTACTCTGTCCATTGATAGAAAATATTCCAAGGTCAAGTCATGTGACTATTATATGTGATATTACAGTGTAATATTGTCATGCAGATGTCATGCAGTGTGACTGATGTGACTGATATTATGGTCATGGTCACCAGTCACATAGTCACCAGGTCATGGGGCCATGTAAGTTGGATCACTTTTCCAGAGCCTGGCAAAGGCTCCAAACCAATAAGAAAGGTAGTTCCTATAGTCTAGCTAATGAGGAGTTTGATGAGAAACATGGAGTAAGGAACCTCCAAAAGGGTGGTTCCCTGACAGCAAGAACTCTGATGCTTGCTTCAAACCCACCAGACTACCTTGCAATTACTCCTGGCCCACATTAAAGCTGCAAAGCATGCCAACCTGCTAGTAGTAGATGGAGATGATATTAAGAATCAATTAGACATTGACAACTCTTTAAGCAAGTCCAACAATGATGAATTCCTCCAAGTAGGATATAATACTGGTTGTCTATGGATTACTATCCTGGAGTAGATAAAAAAGCTCTGTAAAAAGAAAGCTCTTCTCCTGAGCTTCTAAGCTCTTCCTCCCTGGAGTGAAAAAAAAGCTCTGTATAAAAAAAGCTTTCCTCCTGAGCTTCTTAGCTCTTCTTCCTCCACATTATCCTATCTCCTAACTTTGAACCTAACTTTGACCCTGATTAACAGCAGTGCTACCAACAACTTTGTGAATAAGACCTGGGCCTTAAATGCTGAGTTTTCCTTTATATGACTTCTAAACTCCATCTAACTTTGCCTCTTTGATGGCAAAGCTTCTTCTATAGAGAACATTACCCATTGTTTCTATGTTCCATTGATCTTTGAAGATGGAACTAGTGGAGATTTCTGGATGTTATGTTGGTGAAAAAGTTGTGAAACAGCCTCTTCCTTGTTTTAAGACTTCTATAACTTTGTAACATCAATTTTAAAATCAACTGGCACCACCTGAAAATGACTCTCAGTTGGAATCCCTCCTCTTCTTTACTCTAGGTTGAGTTTCACATTCCTAATCCCAAGTCAACCTCTATTAGCTCTGAAAGAGCTCTAGTTACTATTAGGAGGAGATTGCATTTTAACTCTGCTAGATTGTTCATCATCAATGTCACTTTCTAGTCTATGGGCAAAACTCACCCCACTTTTATCAACAGTGGTTTCACCAGAACATTTGTCAGTAATAACCTAACACTGTCAAGAAAGAACTTGTTTAAACCAACTAAGATCCAACTCTGTAGTGGGGCAGAGTGCACTATTGTCATGACTCCACTACATTCTCCTAGGCATAATTATACCAACTCTTGCCTCTTTCTTTTCCAATATTCAACAACTACTAATCCAATCATTGGACTTTTCTAAACTCTCTGTCTCTAATAACCAACCATGCTTAGCTTTCCTGATAAGGCCAGATCACTCCAACTACTGGACAAGTACTACTCCATAGGATCACCTCACAGCTTCTAATTTCTATGCAACTGTCTCACTACCTGATCATGCCAAGGCCCAATCTACTCCAGTGCACAATTATTCCTGAAGTCTAAGACATCCCACAGGTACTTAAGTAGTAGCCCTGTAGTCAGTATAACAGTTTTAATATTAGCTTTGCCCATACATTCCTAGGTTTCTCTTTATTCTCCTCCTTCTCTGTCTTATCCCTCTTTTAAATTCTATTCCAAACATTTCTACATCAGTCTCATTTCCTCAAGCCCTTTCCATCTCTGCCTCATCTTGTCTATTGCCTTTATCTTCATCTCTTTCTCTCTCCTCCTCTTTTCCAGTTCTTTCTTTACCTTGACTTGACTCAGCTTTGACCTCCAATTTCCTGGTCCTTTTTTCTGTTATTATATAACTACTTCATTTCTGTGTCATTTCTCTTTCTGTCTACTCTCTCCTTTACCTCTGCTTCATTTCTTCCTCTAATACAATTCTCCTTACTTTCTTACCTGCTTCCTACTCCTGTCTTAATTCCTTTTTCCTATTTTATTCCTCTATTCTACTTACCTCCATCTATCTACATTTCTTCTTCTCCAGTCTCCAACTTTCATTTCCTACCTCTCATAATCTCCACGTACCAAATTCTATTACTCTCCCTATTTCCTACAATCTTCCTGGTATCTAACTCCAGTGCTAACTTCAGACCTCTATATACATCTCCCTTTTTAGTAAGAGACAATTAGTAGGTTCTTGCTCAATAGAGTGAGCCTCCAGGTCAGGGGGACCTGACACTATTGAGCTTTTATTTTCTAGTCCCAAAAGAGGATCCTTCAATGTTTTTGGTGCTCTAACTCCATAAATTGTTAATATTTCCTTCAGTTCTCCACCAAATAGCTCCAGATCTTTTTTATTAGGTGTATATTGATTATACATTTTCAACAATACCAAATACAAAAGAGTTTAGTAGCTATCTTGTTGAGATATCAGCATTTTACTAAAGTCTGCTCAATTTTCTCCAACAGCTAAATTTAGCTTTTCCCATCAAATTGCTGATCCCTCTATCCATTAGCCATGGAATGTCTTTGAACAACTTCCATTGTGTGTGGATTGATTAAGTAATCAAAACAATATCTAATATATAGGAGTTCATATATATTTCTACTAAGATATACACATTTTATTGTTAAGATGTGATGCTAAATTGATGGCATTACACAGTCACAACCCCATTTAGCAGCAGCTTATCTTGTCAGCTGATACAATCATATCTTTGATGATCCCATCAGATTTCATCAGATCTGCAGTAATTGCCTTGATTTGCCATTAATTCACCAATGATTCTGATTACTTAAGATAAATTACCTGATCTCTAGAGACCTGAGCATAGTCACATGATTGATTTGGGTATGCATTGGATCAAAATACTGATAAGCTGATTTCTCAACATTTATGCCACCAATAAGGCTACTCTAATATGATTTTATTGGTGTTCAACTTTAGTGCCAACTTCAGACCTCCATGTACATCTCCCTTTTCAGTAAGAGACAACTAGTAGATTCCTGCTCAACAGAGTGAGCCCCTAACTCAGTGGGACTTGACAACTATGTGGATATATCCAGATAGTTATTGTAGTTATTTTATTTATATATTTACTTATTTATTTTACTATATATTACTATACTTAGTCTGCTTTGTAAGCAGCTTACTCTTTTGTGTAAATACATTGACAATAGACCAAGACTGGTTTGATTTAGTGAGCCTACACTGTGAGCTAAATTAGTAACTTCATTACATTTTTTCAAATTATCCAGCTAGAAGCTATTGCCTAGCAGCTGACATTAGTTGAAGAGTTTTTTGACAGAACTCAATCAGCTTCTTGAGCTTTGTACACAGCTATGCTGTGCAAATTTCAAATATAAAGTAATGATGAGTAACACAGTTCTTACAATCATCATCAATAGTGGGCACAATACTTACAAGTAAAAGGATGACCCTAAATAAGATTAGGTGGCCCAATCACCAAAAGTGGGTCTGGGATAGCCTAAGAAGCATGATTGAAGTCAGAAAACTGGCATTGACTGGGTGAGCAAGGAAGCTTATGGAGCTGAAGCATTCAACATTGAGGGCCAGCAGTAGTATAAAATGCTAGGAGGATTAATTCCTTCAACTACACAGTTGCAAGGAGGATTATGATGGTCCAGTTGACTTGTATTTAAAGGCCTCACAAATAAGGCAAAACAGTCACATAGTATGGCAGGTGCTATAATAACTGGCAAACTCTTGATGAGATCTAGAGCATATATGCTTCCAAAGAAAATATCAAAGCAGAATAGTAGGGTCAAGTGAGCCTCATTGAGCCTAGCTACCATGAGGTGGGCAGAAAATCCCATCAAAAAAGTGCTAGAAGAGCTTGCAGCTCCAGAAATTGAGGCTTCTCAATTGCCTCATAGAGAAAGAGCCAATCAGTTTATTAGTTGCCTAGAAAAAGATACATATTTGTCACTAGATAATGACATTGAGGCTGAGGATCAGCAAGTAAAGACTGTATACACTGTGCAATTGTAGGTATTTTAAGAGTTGCACCTAGAGGTGAAGAAGTTCACACACAAGTGCAACTAGAGTGCTATGCTATGGCATATGTAGTAGCACTCAGTTAACAAGGGCATAAGGTGCTCCATATATTCAGTATAAAATATACTGGACTTATTATTTGTATTATGCTAGTAGAGTTATAGTTATACTTGCAGCACAAGGCTGTAAGGCAGTTGAGGAGATTGACTCTCTAGAGTTAGATGTTGGAGGAATGCTTCTCTTGCCACAATCAACAAGTCAGAATAGAGCTAATCAAGGCTCTGGCATGGGCACAAGAAGCACCTAAGATAGATATAATAAGTGAGTTTTAAATACTAGCAATTAACAAATAGAAAGAGGAACTTTCTCATATGCATGCCTGTAAAATCAGAGTAGGCCACTCCAGTGTGCTAGGGCAAGCTAGCATAGTGTGCAAAGTAGAGAATGAGGTTTTTACACTGCTTTGTATATCCATAGCAAAGTCACTGCATAATCATGCAGTATATCAGTGTATGCATAATAGTAACCTCAGAAATAAAGGACATTTCCTTATTGATGACTAAGGCATCATTTTTGAGGGTATTAAGCTTATTGACAATATATATTGGTGCTTTGCTACTCAGGCCCAGAAGAATCAGTCTTTTTCAGAAGTAGAGCAATATCACAATTATGTTTGAAGAGACTTTTTTGATTAGGATCAAATATCAAGGATAGATGTGAATGGTAGATATTAGAGCAAGTGCTCTAAATCTGCCTTTTAAGAAGAGGGCACCTATAAGGCTGGCAAGGAAGGATCAGGTTGCCTTCATTAAGGTGCAAGGAGCAAATTCCTTCTCTAAACAGTGGACTTGGCAAGTAAGTTTCCTGGACAGCAGAAAGATATACAAGTGCATAGAAAAGCAATGCATAATTACTTGCATAAGGTGGCTAATAATATGCTAAAAGTATCCCTGCATTTTTTTAAAGGTATGCATCTACATAAAGCAGATAGTAGACATATATGGGTATATTCCAGAGTGTCTAAGTTTAGTAACTTGGAAGGCTAGATGATGAATATGTGCTATCACTTGGCCATGTGCCTTTATAGAAGGAACCACATAAAAAAAGAGCAAATTTTTGTTCTGCTGAAGTTCTTAACTAAAGAGGCTATTGATGTAAAATTAGGCTATTTGGATTAGTTTAAATAGAGGCAATCAAATGAACTAGCTTTTACTAAGTTCTAGGGCTAAATTACACTTTACAAAGTACTTTTGTGAAAGATATAGGTAAGTAATAGAATTTATTAGTTTTCAGTCAATGCAACCTCAGTTACATTAAAGAATGGTTAAAAAAGCATATTAGACTAATGACCTGAGATATACTATTGCCTTGGGCCTAGGATATACACTCCCTGAGAATTTTGAGTATAGGCAATCAGCAATTTGCTAAACGTTACAGAATCCTCCTCTATTTATGTTATTTCTCCTCTCTGTGATGCATAATATTTTCTGGTTATTCTGAGCCATTTTTTGGCTATTGTGCCTCCATATTCTGGTTTTAGAAGACTTAATATAAATTTTCCTGGCTAAAAGAGGAATTCTTTAATATTTTTAATGCTTCAGTTCTGTAAATTGTTAATATCTTCTTTAGTTCTTTACTAAATGCCTTCAAATCTTTTTCATCAGGTGTAAATTAATGAGACCCTTCCAAAAATACCAAACACAATAGAATTTGGTGGTCTTTCCATTGAGATATAAGCATTTTACCAAGGCCTGCTCAATTTGTTTCAATAACTAAATTTAGCTTTTCTCATCAAATTGCTGATCCCTCTATCAGTTCACCACAGAATGCTCTTAGACAACCTTCATTGTGTGCAGATTGATCAGGCAATCAAAACAATACCCAATTTGTAGAAGTTCACATGTATTTTTGCTAAGATATGCCTATTCTATTATCAAGATGTGATGCTTTCCTTAAGATAAGTCACCTGATTTCTGAAAACCTGAGCATAGTCACATGATTGATTTGGGTGTGCATTAGATCAAAATACTGATAAGCTGATTTTTCAACATCTAAGCCACTGATAAGGCTGATCTAACATGATTTGAAGAGAGCCTTTCAAAGTGATTTGCCTACAGTTTTTAGCAGAAGTCTATTTTATTCAGACTTTTTGATGATCAATAGCTTTATTTTGTCTCATTATTGAGACAAATATATCACTATGAGTTGATTTTAATGAGTGGTGCTGCACATCAACTAGGTCCAATATGACTAGATGTTTAAAGGAGTTCTAACTGGCCTATATGATTGATTTATTCATCTGTTAATGTTATAAGATATAAGGCAGGAGTTTCCTAGTAGACATGCACTGCTACTTGATATATGAGGATAGACTGTCTCCAAAAGTCAATGATGTAGAGAAATTTGTGGTAAATGCAATCTGATACAAGCAGTTGCTGAGAATTGCAAACTACTATGAGTAATGTAATAATCACACAGCAAGAAGCAAATGTGTGGCTTTCATAGCAGTGCCCTTGCAAGGTCAGAGGTTAGAATGCTCCTTGTAAAGAAGTCTGATTTAGAGTAGCAAGATTGTGAGGGTAACCCATAGGCTGTAATGCACAGAGTACTGGCTAAACTGCTAGAGAATAGTTATTTGCATCTTGCATATACATATAATAGAGAATACTCTAAGACTAAGCCTGACAATAAAGTTGGAAAATCAGCTTGTATGGGCCTGGCAAGAGCATGCTACACATGTGGGCAGCCAGGCCACTATGCTACAAGCTGCTTGAAAAGGGCAGGAGTGCAGCAAAAAGAATATAATACCTAATGTTAATTACTAAACTACACTCCTCTGCGCCCCTGGTCTTGGGGCTTTTGTGGCTCTGAGACATTAACCCCCACATTGACTGGCAACAACTCACCCTCCACCTGACCCAGGAGCCGATGCTTGACGACCAGCAACTCCCCTTCAATATCCTGCACTCTCCCAGACTGGCCCCAAGGAACTCCTGAGACAAATCCCCACCAATCCCCGGGCTCCAGTCTCACTTGTCCCGATCCTTTGTCATCAATGCCAGGCTGGATGGTGCCCCGGGACCAATATCAGCCCTCATCGACAGCGGAGCTACTGGAGTTTTCATTAATGATGCCCTTGACCTTCCCCATGACCCCCTTAACCAACCCCTTAACTTGCAATGCCTTGACAGCACCCCCTCCTCTTCCGGCCCCATCCTAAGGTCTCACTTGAGACACATGACCCTAGACAATGGCTATGAGTTCACCTCCAACTTCTTAGTTATGCAACTCCATGTGTCAACCCCGATAGTGCTGAGACTACCCTAGCTATGTAATGCGAACCCCAACATCGATTGGAGAATGCTCATGATGACTTTCTTGGGACCTGGAGACTGCCCCCCAACCACCATGCACCTCCAGGCCCTGGGAAGCAACTTAGTGCCCCACACTCCCGAAGTGACCACCATGTCCCCCAGCCATGCTTCACCAACACCTGTCCAAACCCGCAAGGCCCCCACTCGACCCTCAAATATTCCTTGGAACAGACACAAAGGGCCAATCTACCCGGACCAGTCTCAGACATGCACCCTACCCACTTCAGCTGATGCATCTGCAACTCCAATTGATCCAAATACATTTGACATTAAGATCATTGGAGCTGCCCCTTTCACCCATTTCATGAGGGACAGGGCTCCCATGTTTCAGCTGCATACCTTGCCTTCTCCCCCAGAAGAATACCTATGAGGGGATGCTATCCCTCCAGAAAAGAAAACTGAAGAACAGATTCTCCAAGAAGTAGTTCCCCTGGAGTATCATGAATTCGCTGACGTATTCTCCAAAGGCAATGCTAAGGAAATCCCTCCTCACTGCCCCTACAATCATATGATTGACCTCAAGGAAGGAGCCAGCCTCCCTTTTGGAAAGGTCTACAACATGTCGGAAGTCGAGCTCCGGGCCCTCAAAGACTACCTTGATGAAATGCTTGGGAAGGGATTCATCCAACCTTTCGCCTCTGCCAATGGAGCCCTGGTTTTATTTGCCAAGAAGAAGGATGGTTCGCTCTGACTTTGTATCGACTACTGGGGACTCAACAAGATCACCAAGAAGAACTGCTACCCACTCCCGCTCATCGGTGATCTAGTCAACCAACTCCGCAGTGCCAAGGTTTATACAAAAATCGACCTCTGCTCTGGCTACAACAATGTCTGTATCACTCCGGGACATGAGTGGAAAACTGTGTTCCACACATGGTATAGTCTGTTTGAATATCTTGTAATGCCATTTGGAATGACTAACTCCCCCGCCATGTTCCAATACTTCATGAATGACATCTTCCACAACATGAGCGATGTCTTCATGATCATCTACCTGGATAACATCCTCATCTACTCTGACTTGAGGGAGGATCACTGAAAGCATGTTCGGCAAGTCCTGGAATGCCTCTGGGAGCACAACCTCCACACCAAGCCTGAGAAGTGCTCATTCCACACAGAAGAGGTCAAGTATCTTGGTGTCATTGTATTCCTGGAGGGTGTTCACATGGACCCCCACAAGGTCAAGGCCATTGTCAACTGGCCGCAACCCTGGAACATCAAGGAAGTACAGTCCTTCTTGGGTTTTGCTAATTTCTACCAGAAGTTTATAGATAACTACTCCAATATCATGAAATCCCTCAACTGGCTCACATGTAAGGACATGGCATGGAACTGGGACAGTAGATGCTAGAGCATCTTTAACCTACTCAAGGAGGCCTTTACCATCACCCCCATACTCCAGCACTATGACCCCGCCCTCCCAATCATCCTAGAATGCAACGCCTCCAACTACACCATCACTGGAATCCTCTCGCAGATGGAAGCCGACAGTGAGGAGCCCCAGCCAGTTGCCTTTTACACCCGGTCCATGATTGACACCAAGCTCAATTACAATATCTATGATAAGGAACTCCTTGCCATTATTAAGGCCTTCAAACAATAGCGGGCCTACCTCGAGGGAGCCCGACACTGGATTTAGGTCTACTCGGATCACAATAACCTGCAATACTTCACCACAACCAAGCAACTCAGCTAATGGCAGGCCCAGTGGTCCGAAATCCTCTCAAAGTACGACTTCACAATCCAGTACCATCCAGGATGACTCAGAGCTAAACTCAATGCCCTCACCCAACAACCGGATGTCTACCCCAAGAAATCATTTGAGGTAGAATACAATGCATTCAATCATTGCATGGTGATCCCCCCCAAACATTTGAATGCTGTACTGATTTTAAATAATGAAGGAATCCTGAGCCAGATATGCTGCGCCCCCCAAGACAAGTATTTCATCAGCCATAACCTCCACAACCCCCCTGACAGAACCAACTGGGACCTCACCTTCTCCTTGTCTCCCGGCAAAAAACTCCTCCTCCAGAGTGGCCGCATCTATGTCCCAGATTATGCCTGACTCCACTATGACATTCTCTGCCAACACCATGACCACAAGCTCCAGGGACACCCTGGGATACATAAGACCCTCCAGCTTATCTCCCAGGCTTACTTTTGGCTAGGACTAAGGAAGGATGTGACCTGCTACATTCGATCATGTGAACTCTGCCTCCAGGCTAAAGTCCCCTGACACTAACTCTACAGGCTCCTGAAACCCCTGCCTGTTGGACGATGCCCCTGGTCCTCCATATCCCTGAATCATATCATCAAACTTCCAGAGTCAGAAGGGTTTGATGCTATTTTTGTCATTGTGTGTAAGCTAACCAAGCAGGGCATCTTCATACCCTGCCACACCATGGACACTGCCTCGGACTTTGCCTGGCTATTCCTCAAGCACGTCTTCACCAAACATGGACTCCCGGACAACATCATTTCCAACCGGGGCCTACTCTTTATATCCAAATTCTGAACTTCTCTATGTAAGGCCCTTGAAGTAAAAGCCAGTCTCTCCACCACCTACCACCCCAAAACTGATGGCCAAACTAAGAGAGTCAACCAGTCTCTTGAGCAGTACCTCCAGCTGTATGTCAACTACCTACAGGACGACTGGCACACTGAGCTCCTCCTGGCTGAATTCACCTACAACAATATGCCACATTTTGCCACCAGAGTGACCCCCTTTTTCACCAACAAAGGATATTACCCCTGACTGACATTCTCACTCCAGGACATTTCATTGCATGCTGCTCACAAGGTCACCTGGGATCTTCAGTCCCTTCATGTGTTCCTCCAGGAGGAAATTGATACTGCCAACCAGGCCTATGTGAAATATGCTGACCGGAAATGGGAAAACACCCCTGACTGGGCCCCTGAGACAAAGGTATGGTTAGATTAACGCCACCTCCACACCCGCCGGCCCTCCCCAAAGCTCGATCACAAGTGCCTCGGCCCATTCAAGGTCTTGAAGAAAGTCTCATCCCACACCTACAAGATCAAGCTCCCTCTGGGACTTAAAGGTCTGCACCCAGTGTTTCACATCTGCCTCCTGGAAAGACACTCCCTGGACCCCTTTCCCAAGCAACACCCTGAGCCCCCTCCCCTGGTCAAGGTCGAAAACAAGTACCACTATGAGGTTGAAGACATCCTCGACTCTCGGAACATTTGTGGACAACCCCACTTCCTTGTACGATGGCATGGGTATAGCCCAGAGGACAATACTTGAGAACTGCGCTGGAATCTTGATAGCACCCTTGACAAACTCCAGGACTTCCAGCGATGTCACTCAGGAAATGACCCTCCAGGGCACAAGACTCACAGACGGCAGTAGCAGGCATAACCCCCGCCTCTGAGTTTAGTAGAGATTCAACTCCCACATATACCTTCTGTTTCCTCTCCATTGAAACCTTACCTCTCTTTTAGTTCTTTTCCATAGTAGCGCCCTGGAGCCTGGGCAAGGTGCCTTTCTGGTTTTGCTATTACTTTACTAACACTGTTTTTCAACTCCAGGAGAATAATTATATACATTTCTATACTTACAATATTCTACAAAACAGTGACTATACACATACAATAACCTATGGACAGTGGCAAGAAAACAGGGCCCCTAGGCCTGAGGCCCTTCGGCCAACCCCAAAAACCCTCCTCCACCCCTCCCAGACTGTGCTCCCACTACACCTACTTGGCCAATTGATCCCAAGGCAGGAGCTGCTTGCCCTCATCCAGGATTCGCTCAAACCATGATCCCAGAGTTAGAACATTCCTCCAGCGGTAAGCCGTCACTAGCCTCCCCAGCAAGTCCATACCCCACTCCACCCTGGGACTCTCCACCCCTGCCTGCAACCCCTCCCGCAGGGACGAGAGCACCACAGCAGCCCCATCCAGCAGCAGGTGATGCTCTTGGGCCCAACCTAGAGACATCAGTGCCGACCCAATTGCAAGAAGGAAATATCTCCCCCCCCTGGTTGCCCTATCCCAAACAATCCTGCTGTGCCCCCACTCCGATGCCCAGCAGCCACCCAGATAAGAGGAAAAAAGTCACCGGAGAAAGGCATGCTGACGGAGTCAGAAACAGGGGCAGATGTACCCTCTTAGAAGGCCCTGGGGAGGGACTGGGCGATGCCCACCTCTTCTCTTTGTCCGGGCACCTCCCAAGGCCCTCGTGACTGCCGGCCCCAGCCTGGGTCACCCGATAAGTAATCAGGACCATGGAGCAACCCTGGCCCCCCACCTGGTTGACTCCCCAGCCCCCGAACCCCCACCTGACACCTCCGCAGATGCCTCCTCCACTGGCTCTACCACCCAATCCCACTCCTTGACTCTCATCCTCTGAGTAATTTCCCCCAGCAGCCACCCCTGCTCCCAAGAAAGGCAGTGCACCCTCCACAGTACTGATACAGAACATCACTTGTGGTTAAGGTGGCATGCCTCATGCACAGCCATGTCCTGGCAAGATGAGGGGCCCAGGACCTCAAATAGACAGGGGACCCATCACCGGGTGCAGTGCTTGCACTGCGCCAAAATTAGCAAAGAGACCCGGAATAAGAGACCACTTACCAATCTGTTGCTCATACACCAGGTGTGAGCAGGCAGACTCCGGAGCCTTTTCAGAGCCTCCCTAAATTGTTTCTGGGTTATGGATGCCCACATAACATGATGGCTTTCCGGGACCTTGGAAATGGCCCTTATTGCCATCCTGGAACAGTAGAAATGAGGGGCAGACAGCCTAAGATGGGGAGGGAGTTGCGAACAAGGGGGGGGGACAGTTTAGACAGTCTTCCATGCAAAGGTGGGTGTGGGATGACTCAGATGAGGCTCCAGGAGGACACCAGGGCCTGCATTAGGAGCAGGCTCTAGGGGCTGACTAGGACCTGCCTCCAGGGCAAAATTATGGCATAGTTCTGGAAAAAGAAAGACAGTTATAGTAAACGGGCAATACAGCAACACTCATGTTGAATGAGCATGGCCACACGCACATGGTATCGTGCATCCCAGGCCTTCCACGTGACCAGGGGGGCCACCTCGTTAGTAGCCAGGGGTGTCGGAGAATGTGTTGGTGTGTGCAATATAATTGAGCTAATAGTAAATTTTTTTTTTCGATATGTGGCAGGTCAGGTGCCAGATCCCACAATTGGACCCTGAACTGAACCACTGGTTATGCGTGCCTTGGAGGGTCTCAGCGCTGAGGGGGGGTGATGTCACGACCCCTTCTGGAGTCCCCCAGGACAACTCTGAAACCCCACCCAGGATCCTCTTTGTTAACCCCACAACATGCCTCTACAACCACTGACACTGCCATTAACTCACATCACAATTGCCATCAACCAACCCCTCAGGAACCCTGCATCATGGATCCCAGGACCAACCACTGTCAACCACCAGATCATGCTACCTGCTTCTGGCCATCATGCATCACGATTCCCCCATGCCAATTGATTGTGCACCCCACATGCACAATCCAAGTATATAGTCCCGGCTTGTTACTCAATGCCTTCCAGAAACCATCCCAAACACTCCAGAACCCTGAGACCTGACCCCATAGTACTTATAGCATAGTTCACCACTGTATTTGTTAGTCTTAATATTACCTAAATTGTTGCATGCTCTTTTGCTTGACTGATATGCACTGACTGGCATGCTTTGACTGGCATGCCTGAATAATCATGTGCTCTAAGTTTGGTATGCACTCTGCAACTCTTAATTTGCTAACCGGTTCTCATCTTAGAACCTCCAGTTCTGACTTGACCCCTGCCAACTCCCAACCTCCACAAAACACCTGAAACCCTAGATCAAGTTCCATTCCCTGGGACCATCTCCCCTGTCCGCATCTTGAACTTCAGAGCCTTAACCCCAGAGTTCCAGACACCTGGGTATTTGTAGATCAAGTCCGCCTTGTAAGGGCGTTGCTTTCCTGGAAAGCCCCTGACTTAGCAGAACCTGACACTTTATATTGTTATTCTCTATATTCCAATTTTAAATTTTCAATTATAAATAGAATATTCTATTAAGAATGTTTTAATACTACCTTTGTTTTATTATTTTCTTTATTTTAGTCTAAAATATTATTATAAAAAGAGTATTCCATTTATAATAAAGTTTCAGCACTATCTTGCATCATTCTTCTCTTAATTCTTTTCCTTTCAATAGCTCTTTTCAAATATTCTTTCTTTGACAGTAGTTACTAAGTAATTATTGATTATATCCATATTTTATTAGTTCTTTTCTTAACCTAGTCTATAGTATCCTACAATGGCTCAAAATACTATTTCAATATTTTATACTTTTTGAAAAATAACATTGGCATAAAAGATAGAAAGTATTTAAAATCTTAATTAAATTATGTAAAGTACTATGGCATTGTAATTATAAAATAGATCTAGGCTTATGTAGTTAAGATTAAAATTGATGAAGCAATAAGCATTTTAAAATATATACTCATTGGGACAGTTTTTTAAGCATCTTTAATTTTTCAAGTTTATTCTTATTTTAGTTAAAAACAAGTAAATTGTATGTGAAAATATAGACAGAGTCATATAACCATGTTTAGATATATTTGGAAGTGGTTCAAATTGGTTGATCTACATTTTAATCTTTAACTATCATTATAAAATCTATTTCTTCTATATAATGCTTTTATTAGAGAACTACCTTTTTGAAAATTCTTTACCCTATGTTTTCTTCCAATTTCCAGGCCATTTCACTTTAATTCATCTGCCTTCTACTGCCTTTATCAAAATTTCTACTAGTTGAACTATGAAAACAAACTTCCTTATTAGTTTGAAATCTTTACCAAATTCTAAGAAAGTGATTTAACTTTAATAGCTCCATTACTTGATAACTATGTAACTTGTTATTACAATATCTATCATATCTGTCATATTGTAACACTATATGTGATATTGCATGTAACAGTCATGTGACTCAACTTCATAATATTTTTTATTAATAAATAGAGTGACTTTTTAAGCTTGTTTTCTTTGAATTTTCCTTTATCAAATTAGCACTTATTATTTATACCTATATTACCTTCATTAATATCACTTTGGATCTCCTTTTGCTAGCTGTGTAACTGAGCCACAGCCTCCAGATATCACTTTTGCAGCAAAACAAGTCTTTAACATTGATCTAGAAGCTTCTTCTAGCTTATTCAATTTATTAGTGTTTTTAAAGATCTCTTTTTCATCAAATAGCTTCTTCTCAGTTTTTATAACTTAGCCAGCACTTCTAGCTGATTCTCTTTGAAACATTTAATCTGCAAAACAATGTCTAAAACTATTTGCTCACTCTAGAAGCTTAAATATAAACTATATAAGCTTCTTTCATTTTTTACACTGCCAAATTTGCTAAATTATATTAGATAATCAATACTATTTTCCACTTTTTATAATTGCTTTTAAAATACCTTCTTTATTTATATCTTCCATGCTATATATACTACCAGAATCTATGATAACTACTCATTCCACTACTGCTACACCTAACAGAATCTCACACTTAGCACTTTTTAATATCTATAATAGTAATTATACAATAAAAAATACTTTCTTCAGTCCTACATTATATATATTTAGTTTAGTAATAATGCATTTGACTTTGATGCACTGAAAATAGCCTGAGTTCTTTTCTATATAAAAGCAGGCTGTGCTTCAACCTATGCCTTATAAAATATTCCAATGTTATAAAGGAGTAAATAGCTTTGCTAGTTGAAAAGACTTTAAGAAGAATTTCTAAGCTAAGTTCTTTCTATTAAATTCAGTTAGAATCACCACTATAACAGCATTGTATCAACACTATCTTAAGAGATAGTGCTATTGCAGTGTAAAGTATTACTTTAGATTAGTTAGTCAAATCTCTAAATCTAGTCTGCTTGCTGCAAAAGAGCCATCACAGTTTGTAAATGAATTAAGGTAGTTAATTTTAAAGAGTTAAATTAAAAATGCAAAAGCATTCTTAGTTGTTAGAGATTAGTTTATATTAATTATTATAGTCAAGTAGTATTTTTAGAGCTTCATGAAGCTTCAAGCAACAATAACAATTATTATTGACATTGATGAAGAAATTTGTATGCAGACTATTTTTAGATCAGTGCTAATTCAAATAATATATACTATAAATATATACATAATTAATTTACATCTGAGATATAGGTTAGTAAAGAGGTGCCAGAGGACCTCTATGTTATTCAAGTTAGTAATATATAAACTCAAGATAGAGCTTAATTAAGGAGAAAGTGTAATTGCTAATAGCTTAGAAAGTTACTACACTTTCTTAATTATAAGCTTTCATAGCCTAATAAGGCCATAGACATGTAATATCAAAAGCAAATGCTCTCATATAAGCTATTTGGATATAAGCATGAGTGAATAAGTGCTAATAAGTAAGCTAAAATATAGTTAAAAACAGAACTTTGATTAATATAGCCAGATATCCTTATGATTAATTTAAATACAGAGTTCTGGGACTTAGAATAATAATAGTGCAGTATTTAGTATTGTACTCAGCAGTCTATCTTAAAATGGTATTATTCAATTAAAACTTAATTAAGTCTTACACCTCAAGTGTTATTATTAGTATATTTCTTGCATAGCTGCTGTCTAAAATGGAAGTAGTATGAGGATTTAATATTTGTCTCCTTTAAGCAAACTATTTAATTATTTTTTAGCTATTTAAAAGGCAGCCAAAAATAGTATTATTAGGTTTTTTGAAGTTTTACTTAGACTTTGAAATATTATAAGCCAAGCATCTATTAATCTTAGCATTATAAGCTTGTTTCAGACAATTTATCTAAGTATTATCATTAAGCTCAATTTTTTGATAGATGTATAATAAATTCATCTTATTAGACTAGTCATTATTATTATTATCAATTTATGCTGATTGTTTGATAAAGAATTATTTATTATTTTCCTTATAATGCATTATCACAATACTTTATAAGAAACTTATATATATATAATTACTCAATTTCAATGTAGCTATAGTTGACTTCTTTAAGTACATTTTTAAAGAAATGTACCTTCTAAAGATTAGCAGCTTTGCCACTCTTTGCAGAATTAGCTAATGTGAGCTTGTTAGAAGTTAGTACTTGAAGATCAAAAAAAAAACAAAGTGTTTGCAGACCTAACAGTTTGCTAGAATAATAAATACTAAGTTTGTTAACTTAATCACAATTATCATGAAGATGAGCAAAAAATCATCTTTCTCTATTTAGCCTTTAGCTCCTAAAAGAATCAATTCCTCATTTTTATATCTTCTTTTTATAAAGAAAAGTTTTAATAAGGCAAAAATATTGCTGCAAGAAGTTCTAGCAATGAACCTTTTGTAGAAACTGATTGTTTAAGGACATTTCTTGCTTCTAAAATCCAATGTTAAGTGTTTGGGCTTTGTTTTTCTATTTCTTTATAAAATTAGATTTATTAAGAACTTAATTAAGTATAAGCTATATTATAAAGTTCTGTTAAGAAATCACCTTTTTTAAGGTCCTTCACTCCATATTTCCTTCTAATTTCCAGGCCTTTTTACTCTAATTCATCCACTTTTTATTACCTTCATCATTAACTAAATTATGGGAATAAACTTCCTTATTAGTCTTAAAGCCTTTGCCAAACTTTAGAAAATGAATCACTTGGCCCCATGACTATGACATCAGTGTGACAATGTCACATATAAACCTTGAAATATTTTCTATTAATAAGCAAAGTGGCTCCTTAAACTTATTCTTTTTAGATCTTTCTTTGTCAGATTAGCATCTTATTATTTGTACCTATATTACTTTTATTAATATAACTTTGAATTTCTCTCTGTCAGCTATGTAATTGAGCCACAGCCTTTAGAAGTTACTTTTATATGTTTTTGAGAATATTAGGCCTAATGCTTTTTAAAACTTTAGCATTATATAAATGCTAAAGTAAATAAATAAGCTGCTTATCTGAATTTAACTGCTAAGAAGAAAAAGATACCTTTTTCTTTTTTTGCCTTTATTTAATAAAGCTAAAGTGCTACTTGAAATCTTAGAAAGCAGTCTCAAAAAGGCCTTCTCCTTGCTTTTTAAAGCTAAGATGTTACTTCAATGCCCACTATTAATATATTAATCTCAAATTGTGAGATATGACAAAGTTATTGATTATCAAAAAGTTTAAATAAACATAGACTTCTGCTGAAAACTGTAGGCAAATGATATAGCCAGAATCACCTTAAAATTCCCTCTCTAACCTAGATTAAATCAGCTTTATTGGTGGCTTAAATGCCAAGAAATCAGCTTATCAGTATTTCAATCTAATGCACATTCAAATCTATTATGTGACTATAACTATATGATTCTGCTTAGATTCTGGAGATTAGGTAATTTATCTTATATAAACCTCAAGCATTCTTAACAGAGCTATTAGTTGGTGCACTAATGATAAATCAAAACAATCACCACAGATCTGATGGGATCTGATGGCATCATCAGAGATATGATCACATCAACTGATAAAATAATCTACTGCTAAATGGGGTTGTGGCTGTGCCAGGCCATCAATTTAGTATTACCTCTTAATAATAAAATGGGCATATCTTAGTGGGACTATAGGTGAATCTCTACATATTGAGTATCATTTTGATCACTTAATCAAGCTGCATATAATGAAAGTTGTCTGAAGGCATTTTGTGGCAAACTAATAAAGAAATCAGTGTTTTGATGAGAAAAGCTAAATTTAGTTGTTGAGGAAAATTGAGCAGGTATCACCAGAAAGGTCTGATCAATCTGTACCTGATGGAAAAGGTGTGAAGGCATTTGAAAAAAAATTGAAGGAGATATTAATGATTTATGGAATCAGAGCACCAAAAATATTGAAGAACCCTCTCTTGGCCAGGAAAATGAAGGCCCAATAACTGGAAAATGACTCAGAATAACCAGAAAAAGTCATGTGTCACAGGGAGGAAAAATAACATAAATAGAGGGGGATTCTGTAACATTCAGCAGATTGCTAATTGCTCATGCTCAAAATCCTCAGGAAGTGGATATTGTAGGCCCAAGGCAATAGTATACTTTGAGTCAATAGTTTGATATGCTTTTTGAATTTTTTTTTGGTGTAACTAAGGTTGCATTGACTGAAAACTCAATAAACTTTATTATTCACCCATATATTTCATAAAAGTACTTTGTGAAGTGTAATTTAACTCCAGAACTTAGTGAAAGCTAGTTTATTTGTGATTGCTTTTATTCAGACTAATTTAAATAACTTAATTTCACATCACTATACACTTTTAAGTGTAATAGCTTAGATGACTCACTTGCTGTTGAGTTTACTAATGTTTATTACATGAGTTAATACTGAGGCAAATTAATTTTAGCTTATCCTCAAATAGAGTAATGTAGTAAATATTTGAAAACTTACTAATAAAAATATAGATATTACTACAAAATATTGTAATAAAATGATGATACATCTATTTTAACAATGAAATAAGATAAAGCTATTGATCATTAAAAAGTCTAAATAAAACAGACTTTTGCTAAAAACTATAAGCAATTCTGCTACAAATTGTAGGTGAATGATATAGCCACAACTACTTCAAAAATTCCTTTTTAAATCATATTAAATTAGCTTTATCAGTGGCTTAAATATTGATAAATCAGCTTATAAATATTTTAATCTGATTTATACCCAAATCAATCCTATAGCTATGCTCTCTAAAGATTATGCAATTTATCTATAATATAAATAACAACTCCTAGGAAAATTAGACTGCTAACTCAGGCTGACTAAAAAATCTCCTATTAAGGAGATAATAACTAAGAACTTGTATTTTGAGGAATTCTAAACTGATTTTAAACAATTGCCTAGCTAGCTTTAAATTTTTACATTAAGCAGGTAATAGTGTAATAAAGCATATAATTATATAATGCAACTAAAAGCATGTATGACTATGATATATGACTGATGTGTGATATGTTAATGCAAAATTAGGTTATTTGAATTAGTCTGAATAGAGGCAATTACAAATAAACCAGCTTTCACTAAGTTTTAAGATTAAATCATACTTTATAAAATACTTTTATAAAATATAACAGTGGATAATAGAGTTCATTGGTTTTCAATTAATGCAACCTTAGTCACACTAAAAGAAGGTTCAAAAAGTGTATTAGATTAATGACCTAAAGTATACTACTACCTTAGGCTTAAGATATTCACTCCTTGGAGATTTTAAGCATAGACAATCAGCAACCTATTAAATATTACAAAATCCCCCTATATTTATATTATTTTTTCTTCCTGTGATGTGTGACATTTTCCAGTTTTTCTGGGTTATTTTCTGGTTATTAAGCCTCTATTTATTAGTTCTAAGAGACTTAGTATAAATTTTTCTAGCTAAGAAAGAGTTCTTCAATGTTTTTGATGCTTTCATTCTATAAATTATTAATATCTCCTCCAATTCTTCACTAAATGCCTCTAGACCTTTTTTATCAAGTGCAAATTAATTGGACCCTTCCAACAATATCATACATAATAGAGTTTAGTAGTTGTTTTATTGAGATATAAGCATTCTACTAAAGACTGCTTAATTTTCCTCAATATCTAAATTTAGCTTTCTTTATTAAATCACTAATTCCTCTATCAGTTTGCCACAGAATGTCCTTGGACAACTTCCATTATCTGCAAATTAATTAGGCAATCAAAACAATACTTAATATGTAGGAATTTACATGTATTTTCACTAAAATATGCCTATTTTATTTTTAAAGTGTAATGCTTTTCTTAAGATAAGTTATCTAAATATCTGATTAATCTGCACCTAATAAAAAAGGTTTAAAGGCATTTTGCAAAGATCTGGAGGAGATATCAATAATTTACAAAAATAAAATACTGAAATCATTGAAGGAGCATCTTTTAGCCAAGAAATTTTATATCAAGTCTTTTGAGACCAAAAAATAAAGGCTTAATAACCAGAAAATAATCTGAAATAACTGGAAAATATTACACATCATATTACTAAGCCTTAAGCTGAACTCATAGGTGTTTAATACTATTGAGTACTTGTTTTCTTAGCAATTGATTGAGTAGCCACTGTCAGAAGCTTGAAAGTCACAAAATAAGTCACCTGCCATATTATAAGCTCTAGTAAAGAATAGCTATTGATGCCCACTGATAATTACTAATAGTAATGAAACTATCAGCAGATTTATTCATCACTATCTAAATTGTTTTGTTAATTATACATTGATGAATAAGTAGATTACAAAGACTATATAGTGTATAAGCTAAGCAACTTGGCAACTATAAACCAATGTTTAACAAATGTTTTACAGTGATATTTCAATTTATTAGTTATTATGTATAAACTTTACTAATTTTAGTTTAATTTATAGTAAACTACAAATACTAATCTTTAACCATTATTACTAAGTCAATATTATTGTTACCAGCATTTAGCTACTTTTTTATATCATTTGAATTCACTATAAGAAACATCAGGGCAGAATTCTATTAAAAACTTAACTTCAACTCAGGTGCCACCTCCTTGCTACATTAGCAGATGCTATATATTCTTACTACTTCTCACTTTTAACTCCAATTAAGCAGGTAATAGTGTAATAAAGCATATAATTATATAATGCAACTAAAAACATGTATGACTATGATATATGACTGATGTGTGATATGTTAATGCAAAATTAGGTTATTTGAATTAGTCTGAATAGAGGCAATTACAAATAAACTAGCTTTTACTAAGTTCTGGGGCTAAATTATACTTTATAAAGTACTTTTATGAAATATATAGGTGAGTAATAGAATTTATTGATTTTTCAGTTAATGCAATCTTAGTCACATCAAAAGAAGGTCCAAAAAGCATATTACACTATTGACTCAAAGTATACTATTGCTTTGGGCCTACAATATCCACTTCTTGGAGATTCTAAGCATGAGCAATTAGCAACCTACTAAATATTACAAAATCCCCCTCTATTTATATTATTTCTTCTCCCTGTGACATGTGACATTTTCCAGTTATTCTGAGTCATTTTCCAGCTATTGGGCCTCTATTTTCCAGTTTTAAGAGACTTTATAAATTTTTCTGGCTAAAAGAAAGTTATTTAATATTTTTAGTGCTCCAATTCTGTAAATTATGAATATTTTCCTCAATTCTTTTTTAAATGCCTTTTAACCTTTTTAATCAGATGCAAATTAATTAGACCTTTCTGGCAATACTAACACAATAGGGTTTGATAGCCTTCTCATCAAAATATAAGCATTTTACTAAAGCCTGCTCAATTTTCTCAATAACTAAATTTAGCTTTTTCCATCAAATGGCTGATCCCTCTATCAGTTTGCCACAGAATGCCCTTAAACAACTTCCATTGTGTGTGGATTGATTGGGCAATCAAAATGATACCTAATATGTAGAGATTTACATATATTTCTACTGAAATATGCTCATTTTATTTTTAAGATATAATGCTTTCCTTAAGATAAGTCACCTGATCTTTGGAAACCTGAGCATAGTCACATGATCATGATCACATGACTAATTTGGGTGCACATGTCACATGATTATAGTCACATGATTGATTTGGGTATATATTAAATTAAAATACTAATAAGCTGGTTTTTCAACACCTAAGCCCCTAATAAGGCTAATTTAACATAATATAGAGAGGGCTTTTTTAAAGAGTTCTAGCTATATCATTTGCTTACAGTTTTCAACAGAAGTCTGTTTTGTTCAGACTTTTTAATGATTAATAGCTTTATCTTGTCTTATTGTTGAAATAGATGTATCAATAGTAAAAACCTAGACTAGCTTACTGAAATTTGCACTACTAACTGCAGCAGAAGAACAACTCATGCCAACTTGCAAGGCTTGGAAATTAGCAATTATTTGACTCTAGCTAGATACTAGGGAATCAACTAAGTATATAATAAACAAATTCCAGAAAATAATATAAGACACTTTACTCTCTTAGCTCTTGTTTAATATATTACTTCAAATTCTAGAAGATTTCTTAATGGCTCATTTAGAATAGTAGACTCTATATTAACAAAGAACAATAGCTATTCTAATAAGGCATACCAACTTTGCTTTGAACTATAATTGCTAGGCATCTCAAAATTATTCAATGATCATATTATCTTGAGGAACTCTATGAAGTTAATGATGTTTTTGAGGCAGGTAAATAAATTTTAAAAGGTACTAATACTAGCATTGGATTGGCAAGCCTTCTTATATTATTGGAAATTATCAGGAAACCATTCTTTGTAAGGTTTCTTACTCCATGTTTCCTTCTAATTTTCAGGCCTTTTTACTCTAATTTACTTTCTTTATCAAACTCCTCACTGACTGAACTATGGAAATAAACTTTCTTATTAGTTTTGGAGCCTTTATTAGATTCTGAAAAATAAATCATGTAGCTCCATGATCTAGTGATCATATGACTTGTAACTATGACATCAGTTATATCAGTCACATTGCATAATGTCAGCATGATAATATCATACTATGATGCTATATGTAATATTGTATATAATCAATAAGCAGAGTGGCTCCTTAAACTTGTTTTCTTTGAATCTTTCTCTGCCAAATTAGCATTTATTATTTGTACCTATATTATCTTTATTAATGTAACTTTGTATCTTCCTCTGCCAGCTGTGTGACTGAGCCACAGCTTTCAGAGATCACTCTTACAAAAATGATTACACTGATATCAACTCCTCAGCCTGCTATTAATTGATACATTAGGGAAAAAAACCTTGATTCTGCTATCAATACTGCTATCACCTCTACTATAACCTAAATTGAAATAATAATAAGCACTAGTATCACCAATACTTAATCAACTAGTAACAATGCTAGCAACAGTCTCTGCCACTTTTACAAAGAGATTGGCTACACAATGATTCATAAATGCTGCAACACTTTGGAACAATATATTTGACAAGAGAAATACTATTGAGCTCCAGACAATGGGGTAATTTTGGGTTCTATTGGTAACATTCCTAACTATCTAGAGCTCAAGTCTTACCAAGAATAGGATAAATGAATGACATAAGTGCAACCCTGGCAACTAGGTCTCCAGCACCCTCTTTAATAATGCTAATTCAGATGCAGAATAAGCAGTATAGTGACAGATGATTCATAAGCTATTACATTTGAACAGCATTAGCAACTGACTAGGACTCTCTTAGGAAGTACACAATGCCAACCTGGAAAACAAACTTCAGATACTAAAGAATAAGGTCTTTGACAGCATCATTACAAAACTAAGATAACTACTTAAAGGCTACAAACCCACTAATTAGCCTGCTGCACCAGTAACTATTTTTGCACCAGTTTTTGCTTTGACTCCCACTCTAGTAGTAACTTCTAGACAGCCTTTAGTAATAACTACACAAAAAGTTGATAAAATTGACAATGCTCTTTTTAGCTTTTCTTTTACTGACTCTCTCATAATTCTAAGTATAAATGCTATCTCTGTCTCTGCCAAACACATTGCTAATGCCACTTCTATTGACTTCATTAAAATATACATCAAGTGGTTGGATCAGGATAAAAACCCAGCAATCCTTACTATTGCTCAGAATTCACATGCCATCTACTCCATTATGGTTACTATTAATAATTGCAGTGAGGTAGAGGCTATAATGGATAGCAGCTCTGAAATTATTTTTATAGTAGCAGAAGTTGTTAATAACTTAGGACTTATCCATGACAATACCATTGTTGGTAGATTACTGGGACTTGCTAAAAATATGCCATGCACTATTAATAATCTTATATTTTAGCTTTAGATCCACATTATTTGATCTCCAGTATACAACCTTCTCTTTAGCAGACCCTTTGATATCTTAACATGCTCTATTGTGAAGACTCTTACTGATAACAAAATAATACTCACCATTAGTAATTTAAACTCTGGCATTAAATATACTATACTGACTTTCTCTGAGGCTATAATCAAAGACAGTGCAGCAAAGGACCTCAGTATACTTGTAATTAATAAAATGAATGCTTGCACTCACATATGTGTTTTTATTCACCATTGATGAAGTGATACCAATAATTATGGAGATAAAGCCTTAGTGCTGGAGTTTAACCATTAAAGTGGTTATATACATATTTTATTATTTATTTTGCTTGATTCTATTATTTTTGATATGACTACTAATTCCAGTCTTATTGCATATAACAATAAAACACATAAAACATTACTGACTCCTCTCTTGCCTATCTCCCCTTTACTGCTTTAAATGCTTTTATACCTTTTGCTGCTTATGATATATACCTTACTACTCTCTCTAATTTACTATTCTTGGATATACAAAAGCTAATATGCTTGCTAATAATTCCACTGTTTTCTGCTTATGAAAATGTTAACACTCTTAAAAAAAGAGCATTCAAACTAAAAAGAAGTATAAGCCCACTACATTAAAAATCAAGCCTGTGACTAGTACCATTTTCAAAAACTTTTAAATCAAATAAAAAATCCTTAGCAACTCTCTTACTAATATACTGAATTTCAACCCCAACTCTTTGCTGTTTATACCTACTAGACAATTTATCAAGGAGTGACAGCAACAATTCATTAACAATCACAATACTACATTTCTTATTACTGCCAAACTAATAGTATTTATTGACCTCATAATAAATAAACTAGATATGGCAGCTTATGCATTAATTTTGTTAGGGAACCACCCTTTTGGAGATCCCTTACCTCATGTTTCCTTTCAATTTTCAGACCTTTTCACTCTAATTCATTTGCCTTCTACTGCCTTTATTAAACTCTTTACTAGCTGAATCATGAAAACAAACTTTCTTATTGATTTTGGAGCCTTTGCCAGACTCTGGAAAATGGATTATATAGCCCTATAACCTGGTGACCATGTGACTCATGATGTGACCATGACCATGATCAGTCACATCAGTCATGCTGCATGATATTAGCATAATAATATCATGTAACTCAACCTCAAAATATTTTTTATTAGTAGCAAAGTAGATTTTTAGACTTATTCTCTTTAGATTTCCCTCTGCCAAGTTAGCACTTTATTATTTGTACCTATTGATGTAAAATTAGGTTATTTGGATTAGTCTAAATAGAGGCAATCACAAATGAACTAGCTTTTACTAAGTTTTGGGGCTGAATTATACTTCACAAAGTACTTTTATAAAATATATAAGTGAGTAATAGAGTTTATTGAGTTTTCAGTCAATGCAATCTTAATCACACCAAAAGAAGGTCCAAAAAGCATATCAAACTATTGACCTGGAGTATACTATTGCCTTGGGCCTAAGATATCCACTTCCTGGAGATTGTGAGCATGGGCAATCAGCAACCTGCTGAATGTTACAAAATCCCCCTCTATTTATGTTATTTCCCCTTCCTGTAATGTATGACATTTTTTAGTTATTCTGAGTCATTTTTTGGTTATTGAGCCTCCATTTTCCTAGCCAAGAGAGGGTCCTCCAATATTTTTAGTGCTCCAATTCTGTAAATTGTTAATATCTCCTTCATTTCTTCTTCAAATGCCTCTGGACCTTTTTCATTATGTGCAAATTGATTAGATCTTTCTGGCAATTCAAACATAATAGAGTTTAGTGGCCTTCTCATTGAGATATAGGCATTTTACCAACACCTGCTCAATTTTCCTCAACAACTAAATTTAGCTTTTCTCATCAAATTGCTGATCCCTCTATCAGTTCACCACAGAATGCCTTTGGACAACTTCCATTTTGGGCAGATTAATCAGGCAATAAAAATGATACTCAATATGTAGGGATTCATTATGTAGTTCCACTGAGATATGCTCATTTTATTGTCAGAGTATGATGCTTTCCTTAAAATAAGTCACCTGATTTCCAGAAACCTGAGCATAGTCACATGATCATAATCACATGACTAATTTGGGTGCACATGTCACGTGATTATAGTCACATGATTGATTTGGGTATGCATTAGATCAAAATACTGATAAGCTGATATCTCAACATTTAGGCCACCAATAAGGCTGATCTAATATGATATGAAAAGAGCTTTTTAAGGTGGTTCTGGCTATGTCATTTACTTACAGTTTTCAGCAGAAGTCTGTTTTATTCAGACTTTTTGATGATCAATAGCTTTATCTTGTTTTATTGTTGAGACAGACATATTACTATATTATCTTTATTACTTTGGATCTCCCTCTGCCAGCTGCATGACTGAGCCACAGCCTCCAGAGGCTGCTCTTACAAATTCCTTCCTGCCTATAGTAATTTCCACTATCCCTCATGTACCTTGAACTGAATACAACAGACTGATCTTTTCTGGCCTTGAAGCCAAAATTTGCCAGATCATCTGCAGCAAAATAAAAACTGGCATTTACAAACTGTCCAACAGCTTTTACCATTCTTAATAGTTCTGCATATTGAAGAAAAATGATAACCTTCACATTGTCCACAGTTTAAAGCTACTAAATAGAGTCACTATATGGCACTCTAGTGTTTCTCCTTTTCCAGACTATGTTATCAAGTCTTTTGAGTTGAGTCAAGAGAAAAGAGAGAAATAGAGAAGAGATTTGAGAAACTTGAAGTAGATTTAAGAGAGTCAAAACAAATGAGGCTAAGAGAAAAAAGAGTTAAGAGAGATAATAGATTTGAGACAAGAGAGAGATAGTAGAGAATAGGAATCAAGAAATAAAAACAAGACTGAACAAAACTAGGTAAACTGGGCATAATATCAAAATTACTATACTAACTACTGGGGCCTTCCATAAGTACCTTCAGAATGTTTCAGGCATTAGAAGTGATTGTGCACTGGAGATGATTGAGCATTAGCAAGATTGAGTAGCAGGACAATCATGCAGGAGTTGGGTCTTGTAGGACAATCATGTGAAGTGGTGTTTGCAAAGTGTTAGGAATGATCTTGCAATGGTGTGGAGAAATTAGGGTTGTCCAGGAGTGCAGGGGTGTTGTAGCCTATCTAAGGGAAATTGGTGATCTTAATAATTGGATCAGTGACATCAGAGGTTAGAAGAGGAAAAAAGTGGAGGTTGGTATAGTCCTACCTTGGAGAGTGTGGATGGGTCATGACACTCACTCTGCAGGCAGAATCTAAGCTGTTTCTGAGTTCCTGGCAGTATTCTGTTTTAAAAAACCCCCTTGTGGTGGGCTCTAAATTGATAAGGATAATGCACCAAAGTATATATGTATCAGCCAAATAAATGTTGATAGAAAAGCAAATGTAATAGAATTCAGTAAAACTCTTCAATAATTATGCAATTGCTACAATATGCTAAGCATAACAAAACTTTAGCAAAGTAAATAAAAAATACTATATGTAGAATAAACTGTAGTAGTCAGATGCTAGACTAATAGTGAAGAAGAGTCTAGACAGATTCCTAGCAGATGCTTAAGTTGATGCAATGATGGTGGTAATAATGAGCTAATGGTAGTAGTGATACAATCATCAGTGGCTGTTAACAATAGAAGCAAGTGAGTTTGGCATGCATAGATAACTTGCTGTATTGCAGTGCCATTGGACTAAAATGCTTGTTTTCAACAGTTCTGTGAGCAACAGAAGGATGGTCCTCTAGTGCTGCTCAGGTAAATTGCTGTGCTAGAGTAGTGCTGCTTGGATAAGCTGCTAGGTTGTTGATAACCCTAACAGCTTGTTGGTGAGTCATAAAATATAAAGCAAAATGAAATGAAACCTGTAGTTCACCCCTGTATGCATAATTAAGAAACAAAGCATATAATTTAAACATTGGCTGCAACAACAAGTTGTGAGTAGAGAGTACTGAGAGAAACAAAAGCTGAGCAAATGTAAAAAGTTGCATAGATCATTGTAGAATGAAGTGTGCAATGAACTCATAAGATCTGATCTCACTAGCAAAGTTCATGCATATAACTCACTGCTGGCAACCTTGGCACCCCCCTTGCTATGAACGGCTACCCCAAAAAATTAAGCTACAGCTTCAGAGTCAGCCAACTCAATGACTACACTCCAAAAGACATGTCCCCATGGCAGCCGACTGTAGTCATGACCATCCCGGCGTCGCTTCCGCTCACAACAAACAAAACGAACCGGCTGACCATCCCAATATCGTGTAAGGTCGAATGATAGCCCACCTGGAAGGCGTAGCGCTAGGGAGGGACTAAACTCGAGGAATCCGTAGCAAAAGTCTGTCGTTAGTATATCCTGTATAATTTTGTCACTTAGTCAGGGACTAGAGGGAAGTAAAGAAGAAACGGACCTCTGGCCCGAAGGTGATATCCTGACGATGTGCGGCGCTAGCAAAATATGTACGACGTTGTGATGCACCTGTGAGCTCTAAACCTGCTCCTGATTCCTCCTTACTCTTCCCTGCTCCTTTATCCTTTTTCTTTACGGTCTTTCTTTCATTGCGTAATCCTTGAGCGCAACTATCGGACGTTGTGAGATAGGGGGATAGTGGATATGTTGATACGGCGGATGAAAGAGACGATATAGAGCTGTATGACGAGCTTCCACTACTGTTAGATGACGAAGCACCTCTGCGCGCAAGGTGCAGTTGAGAGGTGTCGTCAAAGACGGGTATCTCTGGCGGAAAAGGTGAGAGTTCTGTGACTGCCGAGGTTGTTTCGTGCGTCTGTGCCAAGGTTGCTGATGGAGATGCGAGAGATTCGTTGGAGTCACGGTTACGAGCAATACGTGTGTGAGCAAGGTGTGGCATGGTGGCTATAAGTGGTGACAATGCCCATGGGTGCGTCCGCGATGTAAGGTCGTGTTCTAATGTCGGATCTACATAGCTTCAGGGACGAAAACATGTCATTGCTTGGTTAGGACGACCTCTGGAGATACTCACCTCATAAACTTCAGCGCCGCTCCACTTCCCCATGGAAGTCCTAATGGTCTATCAAAAGTATTTCCGAAAAGCACATCGTCCGCTATAATCTGTTCAAGGAACCTGCCTGATAATTGAGGTTTGTCATATTTCCAGATGTCACAAATGACAACGTTTACCTCGTACCTGAATACTCCAGGTTATTCCCTGACGCTCTGGACGGTCAAAGTAGTCATACGCATCCTTCTCTGGGTGATTGAGGTCTTTGATGCATACAACGAGCTCGCCTTCGAACCGATCAGAAACAAGAGAGAAGGCTCTCGTGGTATTAACCAGATGAGTAATTGGGGTAAGTGTGGTGCCAGTACCAGCAAGAACACGAAGACGGGGAGACATTTAGATAGGGAGCTGAGAGGAGGGCAACAAGTATCAAGGTTCAAAGACTCCGTTGGATAACTGGCTGTGGTTGCCAGGAAGACGGATGACACAGCAAGTCAGAAATGGCAATGTAAGGTGAGCGCTGATCGATAATTTTGGATGCGCAGTTGTTATAATCAGAGGAAGTGGTTGGGTGAATGGGTCTTTTAACTTGTTCTGGACGCGAATTTCGATCGTGACGTCGTTTTGAGAAAATGAAACCAAATCGGGGTGCATGGGGGCTTCTTTGGTTGGTAATACCCTTGCTCGACAAATCGCTCCTCGTCTAGAGTTTAGTGCAGAAACGGCGACAAAAATGGGTCCTTTTAATTCTCGGTGAAGCGATGATGGTGCTATTCCCGTTCCTCTGATTTGAAAACAGCATGAGATAGTGGTGTTATCATGTTATAGACCTCAGTCAATCGTATAGAACTGAGAAGTAGTACGTCACTTGTATACTATCGGTAACTGAAGTAATCGGAAGTCGGTAGAAGAAGTAAGGTATAAAGACATATCCTGGGGATATTGCCGGTCACCATCGTCACAGACAGGAAGGTTACATCGAAGTTCCATTGTGATCTCTATAACTTGTTGCTTTCTCAAGTTCGTGAAACGCTATGAAGAAAATTATAAGGTGGTGTATTGCACATACTAAATAGCAAACTGTCTCTGCTATTTTGGATGGTTTCAGGTGCGCATGACATCGTAAGTGAGTGACCACCCAATCGCTTCGTCTCCATTGCCACCCTAGGCGTATCCTGTTGGAATCCGTACAGATAGCAGCAATACGTTAGGCGCAACCAACACCTAGATCAATACTAGATCAATACTTTGTAAGTTCTGAATCCTCAGAATGTATAAACGGAACTGAGGGTGCTATTGGCATATGCCAGTATAAGTACATTTGTCGGACAAAGCAACTGTGTCAAAGCAACTGTGCCACTTGATGTGGCCCTGGCCCACTGTTCGCGGCACCCCTCTGTGTCGTCACACATATCACATCTGCGACACTCTAACACTCCTCCTTGCCGCGGACATGGTACAGATGGTTCTCCTCCTTGTGCATGATTGTCAGGATACTCCGAGTATAAGGCGTAAGCGGGTAAATAGGGGTTTTGGGAGGGGTTTCATGAATAAGTCGGCGACATTGTCTTTAGTGTTGATATACTTGATGATTATGTCGCCCATATGTGCTTGCTCACAAATGAAGTGATACTTGATGTCAAAGTGCTTTACCCTGGCATGTGCTGTGGGGTCCTCTGAGAGTACAATGGCAGCCTTGTTGTCGCAAAACATGGTTGTAGGCTTTGCTGTAAAGTCAAGACTGATCTCCTTTGTCAGCATTCGAAGCCAGATGCATTCCTGGGTGGATTCATACACTGCCATATACTCAGCTTTGCACGAGGAGGTGGCGATGGTCTTCTGCTTTTGTACAGACCAGGATATGGCACTGCTGCCTAAGGACCACGTATATCCACTGGTGCTCCTCCTTGTATTGAGGCAGCTCACCCAGTCTGCATCCATGAAGCCTCGCAGGACAATTGACAGACCCCCTATTCTCAGCTTCATGTCCTTCATTCCCTTGAGGTATTGCAGTAGTCATATTGCAGTGTTTCAATGCATTCTGTTGTGGTTGTCCAGGAACTGGGAGAGCTGCTGTATGGTGAATGCTATGTTGGGGCATGTTGCAATTGTGACATACAAGAGGCATCCCACAAGTGACCTGTAGGGTAGGCATTCAATGTCTCTTCTCTCCTCCTCAGTCTGAGTCTCATGGTTTGGTCTCCTCAGCTTCAAGCCAGGCTCCATGGGCACTGAGAGGGGGTGGGCCTTGTCTTATCTGAATTGCTGCAGGATGCAGTTAATGAACACAGTCTGAGACAGAGCAACTGTACGATTGACTTTGTCCCATTCCACAGACACTTTGATGAGGTGCTTTGGGGTTTCCAGATCTGAGATGGTCCAGGTTTCTCTCATTTGTGCTTTGAAACTCTCATTCTCGTCTTTTGAGCTTGCCACAGCTAGGAAGTTGTCAACATGCACAGCCATGATCACGGTTCCTGTGGGTCTGGTTCTATGATATATGCAGGGTTTGCATGCTAACCTGGTGAATCCCCATGCCAGCATCTGCTTGTTCAGCATCTGGTTCCAAATATGCCCCACCTGCTTCATACCATAGAGCCCCTTCTTGAGTTCACATACCCAGCCTTCCTTCCTTGGTTCCTTGAAGCCCTCAGGTTGCTCCATGTACTGTGTTTTCAGGTAAGTTGCCATATAGGAATACTGTCTTGACATCAATCTGATTTGCATCCCACCCCTGTGCTGCCACAATATGCAGGAGTATCCTCCACAATTCCATGTGTGCTGTCAGTGATGTGGTCTTGCTGTAGTCTCTGCCATAGATTTGTTTGTACCCTTTGAACACCAACCTCACTTTATACCTGACTGGGTTCCTGCATTTGTCTCATTTGATTTTGAAAATTGGCTGTCCCTTTCTGACCTTTTGTCTTTTTGGGACTTGAGAACATGGGATTAACCTGTATATGCCCATTTCCTTTAGTGACTGAATCTCCTCTCAGTAGCCATCTTCTCATTTTTGTGCATCAGGGCTGTTTTTGGCTTCCATCCAGGAGTTAGGCTTGTTGGGTAAGTTTGAGGGTAGTGGGTCAATGTCACTTATCTGAGTTAGAGCCACAAAGATTCTGTCATGGTTGATTTCATCATTTGTAGGCACAGGCACTTGTTCAGCTGTTTGCATGTGGGCATGCATAGGTGCCAGCTTGTCATCTGTGGTTCCTGAATTGGCTGTTACCTTGGCTTCCTTCCTCTTTCTCACCCTTTGTTCACTGTCTCTGACTTCTCCTACTGCCCTTTTCAGTCTCATTTGGGGTTGGTTCTCCTCAGTGCTTGCCTTCTCAGTTGGTTGCCTGGTGCACATGGAACATCTTGGGAGTATTGCTGTCATCTTATGAGTTTGACTTTTGGTCAGCAGTTGGCTGGGGGTTGATGAGTCTATTTCAAATTCTGTCAGGTTGTCATCTTCCTCCAGAGGAACTGGTAATGCTGAGTCTTCAAGCTCTTGTAGAGATGGGATGTGTAGCTGTGTCATAGTGGCATCATTTTGATCTGGGCTGGGGGTGAGAGTTGTCTCATGACCTTCAATGAACTTTATGTGATACAATTGGTAGACTTTCATCTTTGTTTTGTCCCAGCAATGATATGTCTTTGAGTTCTGACTATAGCCTATTAGGGTGCACTCAAGTGATCATGGCCTAACCTTTGGATTGTGCCCAGAAATGAGAATAAAGGCTCTATAGCCTATTTTGCACATGTACAAATAGTCAGGAGTGCGGTTGAATCAGAGTTCATAAGGCATCTTTCCGTTGAGAGATTTTGTTGGCATCTTGGCATGAAGGTGGGCAGCAGTCAGATAGAACTCATCCCAGAGGTACTCAGGGCAGTTTGTGTCCAATCTCATCATTCTTGCCTTTTCCATCAAGGTGCAATGCATGCGCTCAACTCATCCTATGTGTGCTGAAGTGTATGGTGCACTGCATTTGTTTTTGGTGCCTCTACTCTCTAGCCATTCCATCATCTCATTGCTGGTCAGTTCCCTGTCAAACCCAGTCCAATACTTTCCCAGCTTACATTCACTTTCATTTTCTTGAGCCAGTTCCTAGGTTTTTAATGTGTGAAAAGCATCCCCTTTATTTTGTAATGGAATAGACCAAGGCATATTCAAGGAATCATCAACTATGTCAAGTATATAATAATTTCCAGATCTGGACTGTATGCTGACTGGCTCCATCAGATCTACCCACACTATCTCCAGCTTATGCATTGCCCTGTGCCCCTCCTATCACACTTTAGGGACTGGTGTCTTGGTCTGTTTATCAATGATGCAGCTATCACACTTGGGTATGAGATTGTAGGGGAGGGTGGGTGCACCTTTGATCTTTTGATTGCAGGCTAGCTGAAGTATAGCTTTGTAGTTTGCATGGCCAAGGCAATGGTGCCAGATGGTCAGATTTGCACTCTGGTGAACCATATATGTGCATTCCATTGTGGTCTCACAGAAGTTGATGACATATAGCCTCCTCCTTTGTAGCAGGAGTCTCCAAGCAATCACTTTTCCACTGTCATGATGCTTGACTGTCACTCCTTGATCATTAAAGTAGGAACTAGTGCAGCTGTCAATTAAGGTCCAGCTAACAGAGATGAGGTGGACTGTGGGTTTTGGGATATAAAGGGCATTCTGGAGGCAAAGGAGGTCTTCATCTTTGGTGTGTAGCTGTATTTTTCCTACACTACATGCAGTAATTGTGGACCCACCTACTCCTTTGATGTCCCTTGGCTCAATGGGTTGGAGTATTGAGAAATCTGATTTATATGGCAAGATGTGGACAGTTGCCCCAGTATTAACATAGAATGGGCAGTCAACTGTGGAGATGAGGGCAGTTTCTTGGTTTTGATCATTGACCTCTATGTAATGTTTCCAGTCAACAGATAATGTCAGCTCCTCCTCCTCAAGGAATGCCATCCAGCCTTCCCACTCGAGCTTGTTGGTGGTGGCAGAAACAGGGGTGGGAATGTCATCAGTTGTTAATCCCACAAAGCCAATTGCAAGCAAGGTGGTATTTAGCATCTGGAGCTTCTTGAGATCACTGTCCTCAATGAGGTAGACCTTCACTTTTGGGCTGGTGAGCTGGGTAAATACCTTTGCATTCATACCACCCATGCTGGTGGACTTCCCCTTTGCTTGTTGTGCAGAGTTGGTATTAGCAGGGGAGGCAGCATGTGCCACATTCTGAGCAGCCTCAACACCTAACTTCTCCATAGCTCCTCCAGAATGTGCATAGAACTGTGCCTTGTGACCTCCACAGGACTGTCCATGTGTGGTGCATGTGGTGCATCACTTGGTGCCCACATGATGTGTGTGCCCTGGGAGCCAGGGCTTCTGCAACTTCCACCATTCTTGCATTGTTATAGCAAGCATTGTGTCAGTGCTGAAGTCAGTGTTAGAGGACTTTAGGTTTGTCAGGTTCTGCATGGTCTTCATCAGCTTATGGATGTTGTCTAAGGTGTGGGAAAAGCTCTTTGTGGCATCTGCAAGGCCCCTTGACACTTAAGCTTGGATTGGTATATACTGCAGACTGCTCAGGCTATTCAGTAATATGACACATTTGAAAAGATCTTCATCCAGTAACTTGATTGCAAAGATGTAATGGACTGTGTCACAGATCTTCTTGGTGGTGGTGGTCAAAGGTTTGGTAGTGGAGCACTGAATCTTTAGAACTTCCTGGATCAAGGTGACTATGTGCACTGGTCCCTCACCTTCTGCCCAAGTCTTGACCCTGTCATACATGCCAGCAGCAGGCTTACGTCATCCAGGCCCTCATACTCTGAGTCATCAAGTGCAGTGAGTATTACTGCCCATGCAAAGTCATCATTAGAGACCCAATTCTGGTACATTACAGGCTCCATGAGCATGCTAGGGCATGCCACATAGGCTGGGAAGATGTAGAACTTAAGGCCAAGAAGGAAGAGATGTATTTCAAGAGATTTGGACTATTTTCCAAAGTTGGCTATGGATGAGTTGCAAGAGAACTTCTCTTGCTTCTGTCACGACCCCCCTCCAGAGTCTCCCAAGACAGCCCCAGAACTCCACCCAGGACCCTCTTTTGTCAACCCCACAACACACCCTGCCCCCACAACTACCAATGCCACCATCAACTCACATCACAACCGCCATCAGCCAATCTCCCCAGGAACCCTGCATCACAGACTCTGGGATTGACCACCATCAACCATTGGATCACGCTACTTGCTTCTGGCCATCATGCATCACAGCCCCCCCCACACCAATTGATTGCACACTCCACATGCACAATCCAAGTATATAGTCCCGGCCCATTACTCAATGCCTCCCAGAAACCATCCTAGACACCCCAGAATCCTGAGACCCGACTCCATAGTACTTATAGTGTAGTTCACCATTGTATTTGTTAGTCTTGATATTACTTAAATTGTTGCATGCCCTCTTGCTTGATTGGTACACACTGACTGGCATGCTTTAACTGACATGCCTAAATAATCATGTGCTCTAAGTTTGGTATGCACTTTGCAACTTATAATTTGCTAACCAGGTCTTGTCTTAGAACCTCCGGTTCCGACTCAACCCCCCTCCAATCCCCAACCTCTACAAAAACACCTGAAGCCCCAGGTCAAGTTCCCTTCCCCAGGACCACTCTCTGTCCACGTCTTAAACTCCAGAGCCCAAGCCCCAGAGCTCCAGACACCCAAATATCTGTAGATCAAGTCCACCTTGTAAGGGCATTGCTTTCCCAGAAAGCCCCTGACTCAGCGGAACCTGACATAATATCAAGACTCCCTCCTTATACTATTCTTAATGGCTACATACACTCACACCTACTACTCCACAGGTTACCAGACTGACCCTTATGGGTGTCTAGTCCCAGATCATTACTCTGCACAGACCCCCTGCCCCACCTACCCATCTCTTCCATACAAATCCCAATATCTCCACCACCACTGAGCCCCTGACTCCTCCCTCTATGATCTAGAGCCCTTGGTTAGCCAGGCCCCTCTGCCCAACCTAGCCATGGCATGACCTGTGGAGGTCCTCTTGTACTAGAGCATTCCCAGGGGCCTGCCAGAAACCCCACCAGTTCCTAGTAGACCTCATCCAGTACTCCCCAGTAAAGGCTCCTTTGCACTCACTCCCTATTATGGTTACCAGCACTCTGCCTCCCAACCCCAGGGACCTCCCTGTTGTGGATATGTCATGGACCCACACTTAAGTAATCTTTTTGTTTGTTATATGCCGGCTATTGTCCACATCACACCTCAGTGCTATTAACTCACTGAGGTGTAAGTCATTGTTTCGCTCTCGTTACGTTACACTCACCCATATATTGTAGTACTCATTGTTTTAGGTACATTGCTATGAATACTACACTCAGTGCTATTAACTCACTGAGGTTACTCATTGTTTTAGTTTTAGTCCCAAGATTCTCCGTGTCACTCTGTTCCCGAGACTGGTCCTGCACAACAGATTATGGGCCCCGAAGATACCTATGACATTTCGTCCTCAAGACTCACAGTCCCGAAGCTGTCTGCTGATGGATCAAACTGGATGACATATCAGGAATGTGTTATCAACACGTTGACTTCAAAGAAGCTCCGTCATCATGTCATTGGTACTGCGCGTAAACTGGTCACGATTGTCGAATGTGATGGTTCCTTCTACTGTGACAACAAATCCTTAGCACCACTATTGGATAAGGAAATTGAGGAACATGAGGACACACTGGAGGACTGGCTACAGAAGGAAGCCCAAGTCTGAGAAATTGTCTATAGCACCATTGATCAGTCAACATTTCACCAAATCAAAGGTGAACTTACAGCTGCTGATGTCTGGAAAAAGCTTGCTTTGATCCATGGCAATAAAGGTGCAATGTTCGAGACCGACCTGCTTGCCCGCTTGCAGAATGCTCGGTTCATTGAAAAAGGTGAGATTGACATGCGTACACACCTTGCCAACCTTGTTGTTCTCAAGGAACGCCTTGCCGAAATCAACTGTCCCCTGTCTGATGCTTCCTTCACAAGTTATATCTGCACTTCACTGTCACTTGCACCCACCTACAAACCACTCCTTATGACGTTATCCGCCAATGCTCGTGCTGTTCATAAACCTATATCCAGTCAGGATTTGATCTGGCACCTTACTGAAGAGGCCAATAATGCTGCTATTAAGAGCAGCATTAATCAGCAACATGAAGCAATGGTTGTGGCTCACGCCAAGGCCAAAAGCAAATCAAAGGATGGTAAAGGCAAGTCTAAGCCTAAAGGGAAGGGAAAAGACAAATATCATTGCAAAAACTGTGATAAAAATGGATATACCGAGGATCAATGCTTTGAGGACGGTGGTGGAATGGCTGGAAAGGCACCTGAATGGTGGCTAAAGAAACACAAGGGAAAAGGGAAGGACAAGGCTGAAAAATCAAAGTCAGCAAATGCCGTTGAGACTGAAGACAAAGATGAAAATTATGCTTTTCTTACATTCTTGACCATCGACACCCCTGACCATGCCATCAATGATAATGTCGCACTCGCTGTCACATCCGGACATAATCATGAAGCCTATGCTGTCTCTCCTTCTACTGGCATCATCATTGATTGCAGTGCTAGCAGCCACTTTTCGCCATCTCGTGAAAATTTTTTAGATTATCAGGAGATCAACCCTGAACCTGTCCGAGCTGCTGATGGACACATTTTCAGTGCCCTTGGAAGAGGAGACCTTCATATCTGTCTGCCAATGAAGAAAGGGGAAAAATCAATCCCTATTTTGCTCAAAAAGGTCTACTACGCACCTCAGATGGCCTTCACCCTCGTTTCTGTGTCATGTCTTGACCGCGCTAGGTGTTCTCTCCTCATTGAGGATAGAATGTGTGTGATACGCAGTCCTAAACTACAACGTCAAGTGATAGGTCGTGTTCCTGCAATCCGTGGGTTATATCGTGCTGATACTTCACCTACCTCTGTGTCTCCGGAACTCACCGTGAATGCCGCCTCAAAGGCTATTACCATCAATGAACTTCACCGTCGAATGGGGCACATTAATCACAGAGACTTGCGGGAAGCCATACGTAAAGGAGCAATCACTGGCATTGAACTCGACATGACATCAGAACCCAAGCAATGTGAGGCCTGCATAAAGGGAAAAGCTCACCGCCTGCCATTTCCAAAAGAAAGCGAGACCGAGTATACTCACTATGGCCAAAAGATCATTGCCAATCTCTGGGGTCCAGCTCAAGTCCAGTCATTAGGTGGTCACTTCTATTCCTACACCAACATCGACCTCTATACACATGAAGAACAAATCACATTCCTTCAAAAGAAGTCTGATACATTTCAGGCTTATTGTAATTATGAGGCATGAGTTAAAACTCACCGTAATGCGTCGATTAAAACATACGGGAGTGACAGAGGTGGTGAGTTCACCAGTGGTCAGATATAGGCATACCAGGATGCTGCTGGAACTGTTCGAGACCTGACTGTCCATGACTCACCACAGTCAAATGGTGTGGCCGAGCGTGCTAATTGCACCCATCTGGAAGGTGTACGTGCTATGATGATTGCAGCAGGACTACCCAAGAATCTTTAGGCTGAAGCTAAGTGTCATATGGTATGGTTGCAAAATTGCGCACCATCCCGAGCACTGCCTGATGGCAAAACTCCCTATGAAATGGCTACAGGCAAGAAGCCTGACATCTCCCATGTCCGCAAATGGGGTTGTCTCATCTATGTCAAATGACATACAGCTGGAAAACTCGAACCAAAAGTCGACAAAGGGAGATTTGTTGGATTAGATGAGGAATCTAAAGGCTACCAAATTTACTGGCCTGGTAAACGGTCTGTAACAGTTGAAAGGGATGTTTATTTCAGTATCAACGCTGCCCTCAAACCAGACAGTGTCCAGATTGAGGGGGAGTGGCAAGACTCACAGTCAAAGTCTAATCTGGACACTCCCCAAGCCAAACCTCTATCCAAAATCGCTCCAGATGCCTCCACAATTGTCACAAAGGTCGAATCTATCTCTACAACTGATCAAAACCCTGATCAAAACCGAGTCTTGGTCAAAAAGGACGAAAATCAAGTTGAAAACATGCCAAAGTCACCCCAGCAAGTCTCAGATAAACCAAAGACCAAAAACTCACCTTCCAGCAATGCCCCACATCTCAAAGCTCGCCGAAACTCGCTATCAGGACTCCCGCAGTATGACTCCAATCAATATGGACATGGCATGCGACAAAGCAAGACAAAAGAGGCAAATTTCATTGAATCCGCTTTCATTGCTGATGCTACTGAACTTCTTGAGCCGAGTGATGTCGTGATTGAAGGGATCAAAACTGAATGGGTCACCAAAGCTATACAACATGCATTGTCAGTAAGCAAGTACATCCCAACACTCAAAGATGCATTGACTGGCAATGAGAAAGATGAGTGGAAATCAGCAATTGATGCTGAACTCGCACAGATCGAGAAGTTAGGCATGTGGGAAATTGTTGAAACTCCCAAGGATGCCAATATCATTCCTTGTCGGTATGTTCTACGTCACAAACGTGGTGCCAATGGACAGATAGTCTGATTCAAAGCACGGCTTGTAGCTAAAGGCTTTAAACAGCAATTCGGAGTTGATTATACAGAGACTTTTGCTCCGACAGTACGTGCCGCCACACTTCGCATACTTTTATCTATTGCAGCCTCACGTAGAGCAGCAATTGAACAAGCTGATGTTAAAAATGCCTACCTGAACTCTTCCCTGAAGAAGGATAAAGTTATTTATATGCAATTTCCTCCTCATTATTGTCAATTCCGTGATTTACCTCCAGAGTTTCGAAACCTACCTAATTCAAGGCTTGCATGTCGACTCAGACGTCCCCTCTATGGCACCAAACAGGGTGCACACCACTGGTATGAGGAAGTCATCCAAACATTTACAGATCTTGGTTACACAATCTGTCAAGCCGATGTAGCCGTATTCTACAAGATCGACGGTAACAACTACACTATTGTTGCAGTTGCCACTGATGATTTTACCATTATCAGAAATTCCACCAACTCTACATCCCTCATTAAGAAACAGCTTGGCAAATGTTTTGAAATTGTGGACCTTGGTCCAATCAATTGGCTCCTTGGTGTCAGTCTCACACAGGACTTAGACGCTCGCACAATTTCTCTCGGTCAACAAGCTTATATTGACCAAATCATCAAACAGTTCAATCTCGAGGATGCTTGCACTGCTACCACGCCCATGGAGCATTCAGCTGACTTCACCCCTGATTCCCCATCCATTTCACCAATCCTTCTTTCTATGGCTGAGAAGACCAAGTATCGTGAAATGATAGGATCCTTGATGTACGCTGCAGTTATGACACACCCTGACATTGCGTATGCAGTATCTACTCTTTCTCAATATCTCAACATGCCCAGAACCACTCACATGCTAGCCGTCACACATGTCTTCAGATATCTTCGTGGCACTTTGAGCAAGAAACTTATTCTTGGCAGTACAGATCCTGAAGTGTCCGGTTACTCTGATGCTGACTGGGCTTCTAATATCCATCGTCATTCTATTTCTGGATTTGCCTTCTTTGTTGGCTTTGGTGCCGTATCTTGGAGCTCAAAAAAACAACCCATCATTACTCTCTCCAGCACCAAGTCCGAGTACGTTGCACTTACACACGCTGCTAAAGATATAATCTGGATACAGAAACTTTTGAACGATCTTTCATTCTTTTATTCATTCTCTTTACCTACTGATTTGTACTGCGATAATGAAGGCGCAATCCGACTCTCAAAGGATGCTACATTCCATGCGCGTACAAAACATATCGACATTCGTTTTCATTTCATTCGACAAACTCTTTCTTCAGGCCACATCCAGCTCCATCATATTCCAACTTTCGATATGATTGCCAACACTTTCACCAAATCTCTTGCACAAGTCAAGTTTGAAAGGTTCTGTGAACTTCTTGGTGTTCTTTAGATGTTTAGACATTCATATTGAGGGGGAGTGTTGTGGATATGTCATGGACCCACACTTAAGTAATCTTTTTGTTTGTTATATGCCGGCTATTGTCCACATCACACCTCAGTGCTATTAACTCACTGAGGTGTAAGTCATTGTTTTGCTCTCATTACATTACACTAACCCATATATTGTAGTACTCATTGTTTTAGGTACATTGCTATGAATACTACACTCAGTGCTATTAACTCACTGAGGTTACTCATTGTTTTAGTTTTAGTCCCGAGATTCTCTGTGTCACTCCATTCCCGAGACCGGTCCTGCACAACACTCCCAACTATAACTACCCCCCTTAACACTACCCAACCATCGCCCCACCCACTAGGACCCCTCCCTCACCCATAGAATAATGATGCCTCAAGGAGTATAAGTGGCAGTGGGACAAAGTACTACACTCACTCAGGATCTTGCCAAAGGACTTCATGAGGTGGGCAAGGGCGCTACTCACGAATTTTGGACACAACAACTTTGTAGGCACCTCAGAGGAATGGGCCCATTGCTTAGTCAAATTCAGGGATTGCCTCATGCAAGGAGAACTCCTGGAGCAGACTATGGTAAAGTATAGACAAAACACAATCCTCTGCAAAGAGTTGCATCAACTGCTTGACAAAGTCCATGTGTCCTCCTCCCCTTGACCCCTCAATGATCCTGTGAACCTGGGTCACTCAATTTATATCTGATGGGAACCCCTGGAACCAGCTCCAACAGCCCCCATGGTCCCTACTCTGGAGCAACAACAATGGGAAGAATGACAAAAGGCCTCGGCCATACTGTGGTCCCTTAACCCAGTGGGAGGACTATTTGATCAGCCCGCTGCCCACATGGTAGGCTTGTTGACTTGCCGTAGGGCTAACTCCATCTCTAGCACTTTCAAGACCTGGGGACAGCCTCAGAGACCCCTGGAACTGCTCCCACAAATAGATGACATCTGACCCCCACCCCTGGCAAACCCTAGTAGACCCTAAATGGACAACATGCTATACTACATTAATGAGCCCACACATGGCAACAACAAACAACTCCCCATGCCTGTGCCTGCAACCATCCCAGCATAGCTCCCCATGTCCACCCCAGCCCCTCTGGAACCTAGCTTCTGCCATGACCCACCGCCTCACTTTAACCTATGGAACCCCCCATGACCTCTGATGCAAGCATGACTCTCTTGGGCTGAATGTCCTCTGCATGACCCAGCACTCAACTCAGCACCTGGCCCTCCTCAAACTAACCTGACACTACTAAACACTCACTGACTACCTCCACTGCCACCTACATGGAGACCTGGGCCTCCTCCTGGTCAGAACGAACTCTCTTGGGACAATGGACCTTCTGGGTGTGGACCCCTAGGTGAGCCACCCAGAGGAGGCCCTCCAGGCGGGTGGGGTCCTGCCCTTGGTGCCTTCCCTCCACAAGGAGGAGGGGATAACCACTACTACTACTACTACAATGCCAGCCCCCCTCTCTACAACAGCACCAGATCCAATGATGTTTGTGATGCCTTTGCCCATGAAAAGCATCTGAACATTCAAAAGCCCAATGCATTCATGGGCTGGGACCCCCAAAAATGGTGTACATTCCTCACTTAATGTCTTAATATATTTTAGGCAAAGCCACTCACTTTCCAGGTTGACAGCTCCTAAGTGGCCTTTGCCACCTCATACCTCCAGGGGATTGCCTTTGACCACTACACCACCCTCATCCAGTTCAACTCCAACAACTCGGCACTTTCTTGCTGGCAAGCCTTCATTGACAAATTCTCCAGGAAGTTCAGAATCTACAACACCATGGCTGAGGCCGAGGACAACCTCTTTAACCTCCAGATGCACTCCAAAGAGCACTTCACCACCTTCATTGTACATTTCAAAAAGGAAGCTTATAAAATAGGTTGGAATTACAGTGCCCTCTGATATGCCCTCTGCCATGCACTGCCACAACACATCAAGGATGTTCTCTGACTTGCTCTGAAACAACCCTTCTATGACAAATACAAGGCCCTTGTCATGCAAATCAACCAATGATATTGAGAAGACTGCAGCAAGTACTTGAACTTCTGAGCCCCCTGGAACCCCAGGGGAGGAACCCTGTGATCTTCCAGCAAAAACCCCAACCCCCAAATCCAAAGCAACAACCCTCTCATGTTCCTTAGTGGCAGACCTCTGGTGAATCACAGTCCACCCAATGCTAACCCTGGCAGTGGTGCCTGCCCCCAGGCCCGATTCAATGCCGCCATGGCTGCCAACAACCCAGACAATCCACCAAGCCCTGAGGAACCCCAGAAGACTTTGAGGGTTCCAACTTCCCCAACGAATGGGATAAAGAGGCCCTTCAAGCTAACTGGCTCCTAGGAAAGGGACAATTCTGGATTGAGATTCCAAAGAATGTGCAGGAACAATGGAGGAGGGAGGGGGTTTGCATACTCTGTGATGAGAAAGACCACTTCATCTCTAAGTGTCCCCAACAACAGGTTATGAGACATGCCACCTGGATCTTCGAAGGGGAGGATGCCACCTACAAATATTTGGAAAACAACTTAGCGATTTAGACCCGGAAGACACCCTAAATTGCGGAATCAACCCCGACGTCTTCTCTGCCCTAGTCTCGCATCTCCGTTCCACAACACTCACATAGGACACCCTTATGGCTTACCTACCCTCCCACTCTTTGCACTCCCTCCTCCTTAAAACTCACCTCACCCCCTCTGAAACCCCCCTCAACATCCTCGTTGACAGTAGTGCCATAGACAATTTCATTGACAAAACATGGTCTACTCTTGCCTCGGAACCCACTCAATGACTCCCAATCCCAGTGCGGCTCTGCCTCTTTGATGGAGACACCTCTACGGCAGGGGATGTCACTTACTTTATGCATATGCCCATTACTTTCACCAATGGCCAGACTCACACCCTCTGGATGTTGATTACCAAACTACACTCCTCCACACTCCTGGTCTTAGGGCTTCCATGGCTCTGGGACACCAACCCCCACATCAACTGGTGACATCTCACCCTCTGCCTGACCCAGAAGCCAATGCCTGATGACCAGCAACTCCCCTTCAATATTCCATACTCTCCGGAACCAACCCCAAGGGACTCCCTAGACAGACCCCCACCACCCCCCGGGCTCCAGTCTCACTCATCCTGATCCTTTGTCATCAATGCCAGGCTGGACAGTGCCCCAGGACTGATATCAGCCCTCATCGACAGTGGAGCTACTAGAGTTTTTATTAGTGACACCCTCAACCTTCTTCATGACCCCCTTAACCAACCCCTTGGCTTGCAATGCCTTGATGGTGCCCCCTCCTCCTTCAGCCCCATCCTAAGGTCTCACTTGGGATGCGTGACCCTGGATAATGGCTATGAGTTCACCTTCAACTTTTTGGTCATGCAACTCCATGCGTCAACCCCAATGGTGCTGGGATTACCCTGATTATGTAACACAAACCCTGACATCAATTGGAGAATACTCACAATGACCTTCTTGGGACCCAAAGACTGCTCCCCACCCACTATGCACCTCTGGGCCCTGGGAAGCGATCCAGCACCCCACACCCCCAAAGCAGCCACTGCACTCCCCAGCCATACTCCACCAATACCCATCCAAACTTGCAAGGCCCCCGCTTGACTCCCAAACATTCCTTGGAACAGACACAAAGGGCCAAATTACCCAGACTAGTCTTAGACACATGCTATACTTGCTTCAGCCAATGCATCCACAACTCTGATCGACCTGAATACACTTGACATTAAGATCATTGGAGCCGCCCCCTTCACCCATCTCATGAGGGATGGGGCCCCCACGTTTCAGCTGCATACCTTGCCTTCTCCCTCAGAAGAACACCTACAAGGAGACGCTATCCCCCTGGAAAAGAAAACTGAGGAACAGATCCTCTGAGAAGTAGTTCTCCTGGAGTATCACAAATTTGCTGATGTATTCTCCAAAGGCAATGCTAAAGAAATTCCTCCTCACTGCCCCTATGACCATATAATTGACCTCAAAGAAGGGATCACTCCCCCTTTTGGCAAAGTCTACAACATGTTGAAAGTCAAACTCTGGGCCTTCAAGGACTATCTTGATGAAATGCTTGGGAAGGGATTCATTTGACTCTTTGCCTCTGCCGCCAGAGCCTCAGTTCTATTTGCCAAGAAGAAGGATGGTTCACTCTGACTTTGCATCAACTACTGAGGACTCAATAAGATCACCAAGAAAAACTGCTACCTGCTTCCGCTCATTAGTGATCTGGTTGACTGACTCCACAGTGCCAAGGTTTACACAAAAATTGACCTCTGCTCCAGCTACAACAATGTCTGCATTGCCCCAGGACATGAGTGGAAAATTGCATTCTGCACATGGTATGGTCTGTTTGAATACCTTGTAATGCCCTTTAGAATGACTAACTCCCCTGCCATGTTCCAATACTTCATGAACAACATCTTCCATAATATGAGTGATGTTTTTATGATTGTCTACCTGAATGACATCCTCATCTACTCTGACTCAAAGGAAGACCACCAAAAGCATGTCTGGCAGGTCCTGGGATGCCTCTGGGAGCACAACCTCCATGCCAAACTCAAGAAGTGTTCATTTCACATGGAAGAGGTTGAGTATCTTGGCATCATTGTATCCTTGGAGGGCATTCACATGGACCCCCACAAGGTCAAGGCCATTGTTAACTGGCCACAACTCCGGAATGTCAAGGAAGTACAGTCCTTCTTGGGTTTCACTAATTTCTACCAGAGGTTTATAGACAACTACTCCAGTATCACAAAACCCCTCAACCAGCTCACATGCAAGGATATGGCATGGAACTGGGACAGTAGGTGCCAGAGCATCTTTAACCTACTTAAGGAGGCCTTCACCACCGCTCCTGTACTCTGGCACTACGATCCTGCCCTCCCAATCATCCTAGAATGTGATGCCTCTAATTACGCCATCACTGGAATTCTCTCACAGATGGAAGCTGATGGTGGGAAGCCCTGGCTAGTTGCCTTCTACACCTGGTCCATGATCAATGTCAAGCTCAATTACAATATCTATGACAAGGAGCTCTTTGCCATTGTTGAAGCCTTTAAATAATGGCAAGCCTACCTCAAGGGAGCCTGGCACCAGATCCAGGTTTACTTGGATCACAACAACCTGCAGTACTTCACCATGACCAAGCAACTCAGCCGATGGCAGGCTGGATGGTCTGAAATCCTCTCAGAGTATGACTTCACAATCCAGTACTGTCTGGGATGACTTGGAGCCAAACCCGATGCCCTCACCCAATGACCAGACATCTACCCCAAGAAATCATTCAAAGCAGAATGCAATGCATTCAATCATTGTGTGATGATCCCCCCCAAACATCTGAATGCTATACTGATTTTGAATGATGAAGGTATCCTGAGCCAGATATGCCACGCCCCCTGGGACAAGTATTTCATTGACCATGACCCTTGCAACCCCCCCAATGAAACTAACCAGGATCCTGCCTTCTTCTTGTCTCCCGATAAAAAACTTCTCCTCTGGAATGGCTGCATCTATATCCCAGATCACACCCAACTCCACTATGATGTTCTCCACCAACACTATGACCACAAGCTCTGGGGACACCCTGGGATATGTAAAACTCTCCAGCTTATTTCCCAGGCTTACTTTTGGCCAGGGTTAAGGAAGGACATGACCCGCTACATTTGATCATATAAATCCTGCCTCTGGGCTAAGGTCCCCTGACACTAACCCTATGGGCTCCTGAAACCCCTGCCAGTTAGACAATGCTCCTGGTCCTCCATATCCCTGGATCATATTGTTGAACTTCCAGAATCAGAAGGATTTAATGCCATCCTTGTCATTGTGTGTAGGCTAACCAAGCAGGGCATCTTCCTATCCTGCCACACCATAGACACTGCTCCAGACTTTGCCTGGCTATTCCTCAAGCACACCTTTGCCAAACATGGACTTCTGGACAACATTGTCTCTGACTGAGGCCCACTCTTTGTGTCCAAATTCTGGACTTCCCTATGTAAGGCTCTTGAAGTAAAAGCCAGTCTCTTCAGTGCTTACCACCCCAAAACCAATGGTCAAACCAAAAGAGTCAACCAGTCTCTCAAGCAGTACCTCCAGCTATATGTCAACTACCTATAGAACAACTGGCACACCGAGCTCCCTCTGGCCGAGTTCACCTACAACAACACGCCACACTCTGCCACCAGGGAGACTCCCTTCTTTGCCAACAAAGGATATCACCCCTGACTGATGTTCTTGCTCCGGGACATCCTGTTGCATGCCACTCACAAGGTCACCTGGGATCTTCAGTCCCTTCATGCATTCCTCCAGGAGGAAATTGATACTGCAAACCAGGCCTATGTAAAACATGCCAACCAGAAATGGGAAGACACTCCCAACTGGGCCCCCAGAACAAAGGTATGGTTAGATTGATGCCACCTCTGCATCCACCGGCCCTCCCCAAAGCTCAATCACAAGCACTTCGACCCATTCAAGGTCTTAAAGAAAGTTTCATCCCATGCCTATAAGATCAAGCTCCTCCCAGGACTAAAAGGTCTGCACCTGGTGTTTCACATTTGCCTCCTGGAAAGACACCCCCTGGACCCCTTTCTCAAGCAACACCCTGAACCCCCTCCCCCAGTCAAGGTCAAGGATGAGTACCACTATGAGGTCAAAAACATCCTCGACTCCCAGAATATTCATGGATGACCCCACTTCCTCATATGATGGCATGGGTATGGCCCAGAGGACAACACTTGGGAACTGCTCTGAAACCTCAATGGTGCCCTTGACAAACTCCAGGACTTCCAGCAACATCACCTAAGAAATGACTCTCTAGAGAGCAGGACTCACAGATGGCAGTAGCAGGCATAACCCCTGCCTCTGGGTTTAGTAGGGATTCAACTCCCATGTATACCTTCTGTTTCCCCTCTTTAAAACCTTACCTCCCTTTTAGTTCTTCTCCACAGTAGTGCCCCAGAGCCTGGGCAAGGTGCTTTTCTAGTTTCTCTACCCCCTTACTTACACTGTCTTTCAACTCTAGGAGACAAGTTATATACATCCTACACATACACTAATCTACAAGAAATGGCAATACACATACACTAAATGATAGACAGTGATAAGAAAATGGGGGCCCCTAGAGCTGGGGCCCCGAACTACCCTCATCTAACCTACGGATAGTGGCAAGAAACCCCAAATGACCCTCACCTTTCCCCCCCCTTTGGCCAGCCCCAGAAACCCTCCCCCACCCTCCCCGGACTGTGCTCCCACCATACCTCCTTTGCCAGCTGGTCCCAGGACAGGAGCTATTCACCTTCATCCAGAATCTGCTTAAACCACAACTCTGAGGCCAGGACATTCCTCTGGCAGTGAGCTGTCACCAATCTCCCCAGCAGGTCCAGGCCATGCTCCACCCCGGGATTCCTTGCCTCCATTGGCAACCTCTCCCACAGGGATGAGAGTGCCGCGGCAGCCTTATCTAGGAGCAGGCAATGCTCCCAGGCCCAACCTAGAGACATCAGTACCAACCTGACCACAAGAAAGCATCACTCACTAAGGGAGGCCATATACCCAATGACTGCATCTTCATGCAGGGCCTCAACCAGCTCCAAACTTGACAAACTCAGACCTGGGAGCCCTGCCTGAATACCAATCCTCATCTTTCCCAGCCTTGGGATGGCCACCTTATAATTCCCCTCCAGCTCCCTCTGGTGTGCCACCTCCTCCCTTGCCCCCTCCTCATACTCCTCCCTCTCCCCCCTTGCCTTGACACCCAGTGGCCACCCAGATAAGGGGGAAAAGGTCACTGGAGAGAGGCGTGCTGGTGAAGCTGGGGACAGAGTCTCCATAAGCAGCCTCTTAGAAGGCCCTAGGGAGGAACTGGGTAATGCCTGCCTCTTCCCTTTGTCTGGGTGCCTCCCATGGCCCTCGCAACTGCTGGTCCCAGCCCGGGTCGCCTGATAAATGATCAGGACCATGGGACAACCCTGACCCCCCACCTGGATGGCCTTCTGGCCCCCTGAACCCCCACTAGATGCCTCTGCAGGTGCCTCTCCCACTGGCTCCACCACCCAGTCCCACTCCTTGACTTCCATCCTCTAGGTAATTCCCCCCAATGGCCACCCCTGCTTCTGAGAAATGCAATATGCCCTCCACAGTGCCAACATGGAACACCACTCATGATTGAGGCAGCATGCCTCACACATAGCTATGTCCTGGTGGAATGAGGGGCCCGGAACCTCAAACAGGCAGGGAACCTGTTGCTGGGTGCAGTGCTTGCACTGCACTGAAATCAGCAAAGAGACCTAAAGTAGGAGACCACTTATTAGTTCATTACTCACACACCAGGCATGAGCAGGCAGACCCCAGAGCCTTTCCAGGGCCTCCCTAAATTGCTCCTGCATTACATTTGCCCATGTAACACAATGGCTCTCTGGGACCTCTGAAATGGCCCCTATTGCCATCCCAGAATGATGGAAGTGGGGGGCAGACAGCTAAGGGCGGGAAGGGAATTGTGGACAGGAAGGGGGGACAGTCTTCTGCACAAAGGTAGGCATGGGGCAACTCAGATGAGGCTCTGGAAGGACACTGGGGCCTACATTGGGGGCTGGCTGGGACCTGCCTCTGGGGCAGGATTATTGCATTGTTCTGAAAAAGGAAGGTTAGTCATAACAGACAAACAATGTGGCAACACTCATGTTGAGCAAGCATAGCCACACACATGTGGTATTGCGTGTCCTGGGCCTCCCACGCAATCAGGGGAGCCACTTCGTTAGTAGCCAGGGGCATTGAAGAATGCATTGGCATACACAACATAGTTGAGTTAATAGTAAAATTTTTTTTTTTGAATACATGGCAGATTAGGTGCTGGATCCCATAATTGGACCCCAGACCAAACCACCAGTTACACGCACCTCAGAGGGTCTTGGCACTGAGGGGGGGGTAATGTCATGACTCCCCTCTGGAGTCCCCCAGGACAGCCCTGGAACCCCACCTGGGACCCTCTTTCATCAACTCTGCAACATGCCCTGCCTTCACAATTACCAATGCTGCCATCAACTTGCATCATAACCACCATCAGCCAACCCCCCCAGGAACCCTGCATCACAGACCCTGGGATTGACTGCCATCAACCATCAGATCATGCTACCTGCTTCCAGCCATCAGGCATCACAGCCTCCCCTGTACCAATTGATTGTGCACCCCACATGCACAATCTAAGTATACAGTCCTGGCCCATTACTCAATGCCTCCCAGAAACCATCCCAGACACCCCAGAACCCCAAGACCCAACCCTGTAGTACTTATAGCATAGTTCATCATTGTATTTGTTAGTCTTGATATTACTTAAATTGTTGCATGCCCTCTTGCTTGATTGGTATACACTGACTGGCACACTTTGACTGGCATGCCTAAATAATCACATGCTCTAAGTTTGGTACACACTTTGCGACTTATAATTTGCTAACCGGGTCTCATCTTAGAACCTCTGGTTCCAACTTGACCCCCCTCCAATCCCCAACCTCTACAAAAACACCTGAAGCCCTGGGTCAAGTTCCCTCCCCTGGGACCACCCCCTGTCCATGTCTTGAACCCTGGAGCCCAAGCCCTGGAGCTCCAGACACCTGAGTATCCATAGATCAAGTCCGCCTTGTAAGGGCATTGCTTTCCCAGAAAGCCCCTGACTCAGCAGAATCTGACAGCTTCCACTCAGCCCCTCGGACTGAGATGGTGCAGATAGATGGATTGCTGGCATCAGTGCTGGACATCTTGGATTCAACTGGCATGTGTGTTAATGTAGGTTTGTGCTTTTGGGTGCTGTTCTCAGCCAACAACAATAGATGTGATTTCTAGATTTGGGTTGAATCCCTGACAAGGGGAATAAGACAAAGGTGACAGGAGGTTTTTCCAAACGGGGAAGGAGGATTCCAAGTGAGTAGTGATACAACCAGTAGCCTACTCAAGGAGAGCCCATAACCTGTTGGAATCCATACAGATAGCAGCAATATGTTAGGCATGACCAACACCTAGATCAATACTAGATCAATACTTTGTAAGTTCTTAATCCTCAGAACGTATAAATGGAACTGAGGGTGCTATTGGCGTATGCCAGTATAAGTACATTTGTCGGACAAAGCAACTGTGTCAAAGCAACTGTGCCACTCGATGTGGCCCTGGCCCACTGTTCGCGGCACCCCTCTGTGTCGTCACACATATCACATCCGCGACACTCTAACATATCCATTGTCACAGCACAATATAGTAGATAGTAAAATAGATATACATTCCGTACGATACATAAGGGTGTAAGGCGGACTTAGGGTGAGCAAACTCCTACATACAAATCGATTATTGGACTGGTACCGTAGATCAAAATATGTTTTTTACGTCAATATTTTAATTTCAGGTTCCAACAGCAGCTACCATGGAGATACTTTAAAAGAGCTCAGGTGCGTAAACAACCTAGACCTCTGACACGTCGTGACATGCGGCCCAAAAGCACGTCCACAAATAGGACAACGTATAATATGGGGTGGCGGTCATACTGTTGGTGCAAGAGACTTGGATTCGTATTCCTTTTATCAACCCGATGTATATAGTGTATGACTGTTCATAAAAATACGAGGTGGTACATCAAGAATGCTCGTTCATAGTTGATAATAGTATCAACAAGGCAGATGTAATAGAGTGAAGGCGGGCTATACGAGCTTCTTGTAAAGAGATGAGGGTTATATGTACTAGGTCTGAACTAGTAGATTGTGCCTGTGAGAGATAGTTGGATAGATAGTATGTAGCATAATAGTAATAATTGCAGTCCGTCCTACTGCAAAGAGCCTGAAAACTGCTATTTGAGCGAGATGGAAACTTCCGAAAAACCCAAAGAGGAAAGAGGGACCAGGGAGAAAAATCCAAAATTGAATAAATAGGACGACGGGTAAATACGATAAAATGATAAAGTGATAGATTAAAGTCAATGCTCGCAAGAAATGGCATGAATCAAGGCAACCAGGTCATCATGAAAGAATTTGAAGCATCATACCCAGAATTAGAACGGCGAGGCCTGTCCACTGGTCTCGTAGCAGTGCCGCCGGAACCGCACTCGCCACAGATTTATCCGCGTACGCAGTACCACACTGCGCTACAGCCAACTTGGCTGCACTCCCATACGTTTGTTGCAATCCAGTCAACGCAGGAGCTAGAGTAGAATTCGAAAGTGCTTCAGAGTATAGTGACATTAAGTCTCGCGTACAGGACGTGCACAGCATTTTCGTTGTGTTTGGAACCGGTATTGCAAGAGGAAGGGAGTAGAAATAGATGTTGGCGTTGACACCAGCATTGTTAAGAGCGTCGAGGTAGCAATAAGTATTGGAGGCAAGATCTGTGAGACAGCCAGCATGACGCATGAGAGAATAGGCTTGTAGGTCTATACGATTCCAAGATTGAATTCATCTGGTCACACAACCAAACCATCTTGTTCTGATCACATACCACGTAGCGCTGAGACTGCCATCTGATTCTGATCCTGCAAATCTTGAACGCAGGCCTTCGAAAGTGCATCAGCAAACAATCCCATGTTGGTAGTACATTGGTCTTCGGAAAGAGTTGTGTTGCAAGTACCCCAGATGATCGTGTTCATGAGTGTTAAATTATTTTGAGCCTGTCAAAAGAACAGTTAACCAATCATATAGCATATATGGATCAAGACCCACTTCGGAGAAACTGTTAGAGTTATCCTGGAGAAATGAAAATGGGCGGCATGACAAGAAGGAAGACATGGCAGTCATCTCCGCGAAAAATTTGAAACAACTTGTACTCGAAAAATTTTGTGTCAGGTCTGAATCAAATGGGTGCGGGAATAGTGTCGGAAGAGTTGGAGGGGAGGAGGGAATCGTCGGGACCGGAAGATTAGCAGCCGCGGCCGTGGTCGCGGGAATTGTAGTGGGAGTGGGAGCGGAAGTGGTCGCGATAGTGGTCACAGGTGAATTTGAGGCGGAGGAAGTAGTAGGAAACACGATAGACGGACTTGCGGCGGCAAGCGAGGTCGACACTTGTCGTTTTTCTGGCCGCTGCTTTTGTTTATAAGGCTGCCATAGATGGCCCTGGGAGGATCTCTGGTGCCATATTATGCCATCGGACATCGACAAAAGCAGAGCAAACGCGGGTGGATGTAGGTATCGTATGGATGCCACGACGAGAATAAGGATTAATACACCGATCACAGCTATCGACGACATCCTACGGCCGATCCGATGATCTGAATTTACTGCCTGAAGGGAACTTTTCATGCCAGCCTTGAGGACGGGCGATCGTGGAGCGTCATCTCTCATGTTGCACCGCGTCGAAGAGGGTGTGAAAGGAAAAGAGTTTTGAGCAGAAGTAAAGAACGTGATAGTGAGATATAGTGAGATATGTGTGGAAGGAAGAGTCAAACAGTGTTCTCGAAACACCGGTTTTATCAAGCCAGGTCAGGCTCTCAGACAACAGTGCCCTAGAAACAGAAAGTGATCGTCCCAGTGAAAAGAAGAAAGTCTGGACACGTCGAAAGGCTAGCAGAATCAATTCTCATCAAAACCGTAGATCATCAATCTCGATCACCCACATGTTTTCAGTCCGATTCCCGAGCAAGGCACGACGCTGAGCTTCCGAATCCTCGAATTAACCTTAGTCGAACGCATTCTTCGGCCCTTGGGAGCGTCAGCTTTCTCAAATGTACGTATAATCTCCGTTCAGCAGGAATGAAACCGGACTGACCAGGAGTCGGTCAGGCGAGGATCAAACCCGAGCTTGTCCCACGTTCCGATGGTGGGAAGATCCGTCTTTACCGTCCTGGAATTTTGCTGTGTCAGTTTCCCCGAGCGAAATCTCGCATCGCAGCGGCAGAATTTGTCTAACACAAAACCCCATCGGTAGATATCCTCTTTTATGAAAGACTCTGATTCGAACTCAGCGGAAAACCGAATATCATTCCGTAGGAGTTGAATAAGTTGCCATCGACCGCTCGTGCTCATCTTTTGATTTACCTTTTCGCACCAGAATAATCATCATCCAACTTAATCTAATTTCTTCAATCAAATAATGCGAAATGAAATATCACAATCAAGATCGTTTTCCTCCAAGACACCGCCCCCAAAGGTGAAAATATTCCTCTGATATGTTCATATTAATTGTGTACGTAGTATGCCAACGTCGGAACAAGTGCCTTGCAAAAGCTTTAGCTATTAGAGCCAATTATCATCTGGTCCTTGCTGATCCTTACCACTTTCACGTCTCAGCGGTATGAAGAATTCTTCCATTCTCTCGAAACCCGTCCAATCATTGTCGTGAATTATTGATCCCGTCTTCTTGATCGAGAGGACAGCTCACTGTATGTTGTTCTTCGGATAGATTGAATGAACCTCGCATCAATACGTCGATTAGCCACTCTTCTGCTCAGCCTTGCTACCCCCATGACTGCTTCCAGCGGGAAGCCGACACGCCACTGGTACAGGAGATATAGTAGACCCAGTACAATTCACATCTTAGATTCGGTGTACTAGGTCCGTGAGAGAAAAATGCTCGGAATTGAGCAAGCGCCTTCATCAGATTTGTATGTCAAAATTTTTCGATATCAAACCGTCTTTTGGTGGGAAGGTATCTGTTTCATCTCCCATCCTCAAGGCCTGATTTTTTTGCGGGACTAACTCTTTGGATGCACATATTTGGATCTAAATATAGCTTGCCGGAACGCTAGTGGCGTATATGCTCGTTCGAACAGAAACAAAAGAGTATCCTGGTCACGTCTCACCTGATTGGCAGCAGTAACAAAAGATGTCCGGAAGCAAAAGACCATGGACGCTTTACACTCTACAGTCGATTTCCTCACTTTTTCTCAACGATAGGTCTATCATTTTGAGGGTACCAGCGGAATGTTGCGATTGCGGAAACTTATGGAGATATTTTCAGATCCTGTTTGCAATCATGGTTGTTTCATCATACCATCATATAGTGATGTTAAATGCTCTACAACTGATCAGTACTTGTGTGAAAAAACCTGGATGTCGCTTCAAAGCCTTACAAACGCCCTCTCTGGCCACACGCGTCCTCATTCATCGCCTCTTTGTAATCGCACCCTATTATCAGTACCAATCAAGGTTCAATCATAATTCAACCAGTGGATTGATCAATCTCCAGATATTTTGACAGGACAGGCCAGATAACCCCAATATACATCTACTGTTCCCAACCGAAGCTTCGTAAGGAACGCGAACTTACCCTTGTCGCTGATTTTATTTTTGCATCGCTAGATTGATAGTCCGAGTTGGAAAGGGTGTTTCCTGATATTTGTATGTTCAATCACACCACTTACTTACCAGCCGATGACTTGCAACCTTCGCTTGGCCCCAAAATTTTTCCTCATGTAAAACGTCGTGCTACAGCAACATGAGTCCCCTAGACATAAAGCAGGGAGTAACAGGGCCAACTTGGATGACTCATGGTCAAGCACCGGAGTCCCCTCATTCTACAGGCTATTTGATCATCGCCGTACCCGAAATAGTTAATATATCGCAAGATTGATTATCCATATACAGTTACTGAAGAAATCTACATTCAGCATTGATCACAACCGCGATAAAATGCAGACGGCATATCCACTCAGTCCCGATGTCCTGCAGCTTACAGCAGCTATCACAGAAATGTATATATAGAAACAGGTGTCCAAATCGAATAATTGATTCAGATGTGCCTTTTCTAAGCTGTAACGGCCCTTGTGGTCTGTTTCTACTGGTCCTCTTACACCTGACGACGGTAACAGACGCGTACATCGGCGTGACAAGAGCAACTTGCCTTATGGCAATCCTGTGCCTGACGTTCGACAGTCGAATCGAGGACGGCCGCAATGTACACCGACAGCTGCATATCAATTTGTTGACGAAGCATGATATTATTGATCAGAGGGATCCTGTCTGTCGAGCTGATGGATCCTTCGATCGAAAACTACGTGGACCTGTACATGAATCAAACTTGTTTTGTTTTCAACAGTCACTACTTACATCGAGGACCAGAAATGGATGCAATGATGAATGCAACTCTTAGAATTCCTATGCAAGATCACGCAAATTACAAACAGCTCATATCCGAGGATGCCTTGATCATACAACATAACTTTGACATTGGAAAAAGGTCAAACATACGTATTCCGATATCAAACGCCACTCGATCTCATATCGATATCGTCCATCGTCAAACAACAAGAGAAAAAGTAGAAGGCCATGTGAAGACGAGACGAGATGAGATTATGGCGCATCATTCCCACTTAGGTGGACATTATGTTGCGGTGGTCGTTGGGGACACTGCTCGAGTAAGAGTGGAAGAATTGGATCTAAGGTAGATATTTCGTCATCAGTGTTCTCGTACGCGACCGCTGAGGTATCGATCAGGAGACTCGCGACTTGGTTATCATGATCTTACAATTCATCGGATACGGTAGAGAGTCGTTATTCTCAACTCGCGATCTCTGTTACGGTCTTCAGTTATGCTAAGTACTGGATACTGAAGTAAACAGTCTTATCAACGGACTATTGCTCACAATGTACAAAAATCTGCCATATTTCAACAAAAGATCATTCTTCATCCTACGATGGCCATCTTCTCTTTTTCAGCATCTTGGAACATCTTCAAGAGTGCAAAGGACAATACGAAGACAAAGAGGACATTATATTCGATCGTTGAGGTTTCTGTGGTGATGGTCACTTGTAACTGACCGTGTGAACAATTTATTGAACCCTTGGCCACCACGCATTTTTGTATACATTCCTCGACAACCACACCTTTACCTCTCGCATCAGCACAACAAATCGTCCACTGCCGCCTTTTCTACATACGCCAACACCGTCAGGCGCAAAGAACAACATAACTGTCCGTCGTCCGAAATTTGACCAAAGGCACCAATAAAGATCAATCTCAGCCTCATCTTGAACTCTCGACTTGCGTCTGTTTTTTAACGCAGGAAAAACCGATAATCAAACCGCCAAATTACCTCTCTAAACGTTAACATGTCTCAAGCAGCACCCTCAACATCATCAACGTTCGTTTTTTCTTATCTCCAACCAAGAACTTACGCACCAACATCCATTTTATCAACAGACCCTCCCAGAATGAATCCTGGAAAAGCGGTTTGCGCGCCCCTCCAAAAGACCTGCGGCCCCAAACCGAAGACGTGACTGCAACAAAGGGGCTCGAGTTCGAGGAAATGTTCCTCCGACGGGAGCTCCTCATGGGGATCTTCGAAGCCGGATTCGAGAAGCCCTCGCCCATCCAAGAAGAAGCTATCCCCATCGCGCTCACAAAGCGCGACGTCCTCGCCCGCGCCAAAAACGGCACCGGCAAAACAGCCGCATTCGTCATCCCCTCCCTCCAGCAGGTCGACGTCACCAAGAACAAGATCCAGGCTCTGCTCCTCGTTCCGACGCGCGAGCTCGCGCTCCAGACGTCTCAGGTGTGTAAGACGCTGGGCAAGCATATGAATCTACAGGTCATGGTCACGACGGGCGGAACTACGCTTAAAGACGATATCTTGCGCCTGTCGGATACGGTGCATGTCCTTGTTGGCACGCCTGGACGTATTCTTGATCTCGCGAGCAAGAATGTCGCCGATCTTAGCGAGTGCCCTGTTTTCGTCATGGACGAAGCGGATAAATTACTTTCTCCCGAGTTCTCTCCTGTCATGGAGCAGCTACTCTCCTACCTTCCTGAACAGCGCCAGGTTATGCTTTTCAGCGCAACCTTCCCTCTTATCGTGAAGGATTTCAAGGTACGTTTACCGTTTTTGTTCTCGAGCTGAATATTAACCTCCCGATACGACAGGACAAACACATGAAGAAGCCCCATGAAATCAATCTCATGGACGAACTTACTCTACGTGGCGTGACCCAGTACTACGCCTACGTCGAAGAAAAGCAAAAGGTTCATTGTCTTAATACCCTCTTCTCTAAGGTGTGTTGCCCTCCATTGTTATTACCGTCTCACTCTAATGCCCTTTGCTCACAGCTACAAATCAACCAATCTATTATCTTCTGTAACTCTACCAACCGCGTCGAACTGCTCGCCAAAAAGATTACGGAGCTTGGCTACTCGTGCTTCTACTCACATGCCAAGATGATGCAATCGCATAGAAACCGCGTCTTCCACGACTTCCGTAACGGCGTCTGCCGCAACCTCGTCTGCTCTGACCTCCTCACGCGGGGCATCGACATTCAAGCCGTTAACGTCGTCATCAACTTTGATTTCCCCAAGAACAGCGAAACATACCTTCACCGCATCGGTCGTTCTGGGCGGTTTGGGCACCTCGGACTGGCGATTAATTTGGTCACGTATGAGGACCGATTTAACTTGTACAGGATCGAGCAAGAACTTGGGACGGAGATTCAACCGATCCCGCAGAATATTGATAAAGGACTGTATGTGGCACCCGCTGCTGCGGATGAGGCGCCTGCGCAGAAGCCGCAGCAGCAGCAGCAGCAAAGACAGCCTGCAATCGGACCCCAGAGACCGTCTCAGCAGCCTCAAGGACAGCAGGTGAATGGCCAACATGCACAGGTTGCTCGTCAGAATGGTGCACCGGTAGCGAGGGGAGGATACCGTGGTGGCGCTCCCAATTCTGTTGCTCGATGAAGGATGGGTGTTGTAAGATGTAGAGAGGTGGAGTTAGAGAGGGGAGGTGGGGCACAGCAGCACGACTCTTTAGAAACCAACAGCCAACGTCAAGTTTGACCATTAAAGCATCTATATCATCGGTATCTTCTTTTCGCATCTCGACTCAGCATCCAGGCCTCCGGCGTTTACTCTATCTCTGCAGCAATCCAACAAACGCGGTCCAACCCGGCTTTATAGTAACTCGCTCCTTTTTTCTGTCTATCTTATATCACCTGTCGCCGCTTGCCGCGCGGTCTTTTTGACCTCGCGATGTCTGTCTGTTTATGTTACGGTTGATTATTTAAAGGCGGGTGCGACAGTTATATATCTTTTTTACCTACCCGATGTTCCGTATAGATGTTTTTTCTGCGATGTACTTATAGTTGGTAGTTGGAATCTGTCGATCGTGTTTCCGTTCCGTAGGGACGGTAGTCTGTATTTGTCGACCTAGGTCATTGTTGACGAAACAAGGGCGAATCCGTTCCCGTCAATTCATGATCCCAACGCGAAGTCAAAAATTTGATCTTCCTGACTTGTTCCGAATCCGCTCAGCAAAAACTTGGCGGACGAGAGCGTTCATGGCGGTCGGGGGTGAACAACGCCACAAACCCCCGAACTACGCTTACCAGGATTCTGCACCACGTTTGCGCTCCGCCACCACTGCACACCGCCAAGATCCCTGCCTCCCCCAATACCCCGTCGCCAGCAGTTTCGAACCAGAATACACTCCCTATCTCCCTCCTCCAAATCCAACCTACCGCTCGCGGGGAACTCGTCGTCAATGCTGGTGGCCCTGGCCCCTCACACTCATCTCCGTCCCCCGCCGCCGCACCGTCGGTCACTTCCTCACATACGCACTTCCTCTAACCCTCTTCCTTCTCCTCCTGGGACTCTATCTCTACGAACCGCACATAGAAATTCAATTCTATTCACGCTCCTGGGTACGGCGCGAGATAGACACTGTGGAACCCCTCTCAGGGTGCTTCAACCCTTCTCGCGTGTCACCGCACTACAACCTCTCCGACGCCATCTACGGGCGACGGCGGAACGAAATACAGGCCGGGCTTCCTCTGAAGCGCGGATTGGACTGCTACAACTTTGCTGGGACGATTCAGGCGCACCGAGATGACGTCCGACCGC
>QLON01001209.1:0-18860 GCA_003313675.1 Termitomyces heimii
ATGTTTCAGCTGCACACCTTGCCTTCTCCCCCGGAAGAACACTTATGAGGGGACGCTATTCCCCTGGAAGAAAAAACCAAAGAACAGATCCTCCGAGAAGTAGTCCCCCTGGAGTATCACAAATTTGCTGACATATTCTCCAAAGGCAATGCTAAAGAAATTCCTCCCCACCACCCCTACAACTATACAATCAACCTTGAGGAAGGAGCCAGCCTCCCTTTTGGTAAGATCTACAACATGTTGGAAGTCAAGCTCCAGGCCCTCAAAGACTACCTTGATGAAATGCTTGGAAAGAGATTTATCTGACCCTCCACCTCTGCTGCTAGAGCCCTGGTTCTATTTGCTAAGAAAAAGGATGGTTTGCTCTAACTTTGCGTCGACTACTGGGGACTCAATAAGATTACCAAGAAGAACCACTACCTGCTCCCACTCATTAGTGATCTGGTTGACTGACTCCACAGTGCCAAGGTTTACATGAAAATTGACCTCCACTCTAGCTACAACAATGTCTGCATTGCCCTGGGATATGAGTGGAAAACTGCGTTCCACATGCAGTATGGTCTGTTTGAATACCTTGTAATGCCCTTTGGAATGACTAACTCCCCTGCCATGTTCCAATATTTCATGAATGACATCTTCCATGACATAAGCAACATTTTTGTGATCATTTACCTAGACAACATCCTCATCTACTCCGACTCAAGGGAGGACCACTGGAAGCATGTCTGGCAGATCCTGGAATGCCTCCAGAAGTACAACCTCCATGCCAAACCTGAGAAGTGTTCATTCCACATGGAAGAAGTTGAGTATCTTGGCATCATCATATCCCTGGAGGGTGTTTGCATGGACCCCCACAAGGTCGAGGCCATTGTCAACTGGCTGCAACCCTGGAATGTCAAGGAAGTACAGTTCTTCTTGGGTTTTGCTAATTTCTACTGGAGGTTTATAGATAACTACTCTGGTATCATAAAACCTCTCAACTGGCTCACACGCAAGGACATGGCATGGAACTGGGACAGTAAGTGCCAGAGTGTCTTTAACCTACTCAAGGAGGCCTTCACCACTGCCCCTGTACTCCGGCACTATGACCCCACCCTCCCAATCATCCTAGAATGCAATGCCTCCGACTACGCCATCGCCAAAATCCTCTCACAGATAGAAGCTGATGGTGGAGAGCCCCAGCCAGTCGCCTTCTACACTCGGTCCATGATCAATGCCGAGCTCAATTACAATATCTATGACAAGGAGCTCCTCACCATCATTGAAGCCTTCAAACAATGGTGGGCCTACCTCAAGGGAGCCTGACACTAGATTCAGGTCTACTTGGATTACAACAACCTGCAATACTTCACTACAACCAAGCAACTCAGCCAATGGCAGGCTTGATGGTCTGAAATCCTCTCGGAGTACAACTTCATGATCCAGTACCATCTGGGACAACTTGGAGCTAAACCCAATGCCCTCACCCAATGACTGGATGTCTACCCCAAGAAATCATTCAAGGTAGAACGCAATGCATTTAATCATTGCATGGTGATCCCCCCCAAACATCTGAATGCCATACTGATTTTAAATAATGAAGGAATCCTGAGCCAGATACACCATGCCCCCCAGAACAAGTATTTCATCGACCATGACCCTTGCAACCCCCCTGATGGAACCGACCAAGATCCCACCTTCTCCTTGTCCCCCAACACAAAACTCCCATCTATGTCCCAGATCATGCCTGACTCCACCACAATGTTCTCTGCCAACACCATGACCACAAGCTTGGGGGACACCCTGGGATATGTAAGACCCTCCAGCTTATTTCCCAGGCTTACTTTTGGCCAGGGTTAAGGAAGGATGTAACCTGCTACATTTGATCATGTGAACTCTGCCTCTAGGCCAAGGTCCTCCAATACCAACCCTATGGGCTCCTGAAACTCCTGCCAATCAGACGACGCCCCTGGTCCTCCATATCCCTGGATCATATTGTCAAACTTCCAGAATCAGAAGGGTTCGATGCCATCCTCATCATTATGTGTAGGCTAACCAAGCAGGGCATCTTCCTACCCTGCCACACCACGGACACTGCCCCAGACTTTGCCTGGCTATTTCTTGAGCACATCTTCACCAAACATGGACTCTCAGATGACATCATCTCCAACCAGGGCCCACTCTTTGTGTCCAAATTCTGGACTTCCCTATGTAAGGCCCTTGAAGTAAAAGCCAATCTCTCCACTGCCTACCACCCCGAAACCAATGGTCAAACCAAAAGAGTCAACTAGTCTCTCAAGCAGTACCTTCAGCTATCTGTCAACTACCTATAGGATGACTGGCGCACCGAGCTCCCTCTGGCCAAATTCACCTACAACAATATGCCACACTCTGCCACCAGGGTGACCCCCTTCTTTGCCAACAAAGGATATCACCTCCGACTGATATTCTTGCTCTGGGACATTCCATCGCATGCCACTCATGAGGTTGCCTAGGATCTTCAGTTCCTTCATGTGTTTCTCCAGGAGGAAATCAATACCACAAACTGGGCCTATGCGCAACATGCTGACTGAAAACAGGAAGACACCCCCGACTGGGCTCCTGGGACAAAGGTATGGTTAGATCAATGCCACCTCCACACCCACTAGCCCTCCCCAAAGCTTAATCACAAGCACCTCAGCCCATTCAAGGTTTTAAAGAAAGTTTCATCCCATGCCTACAAGATCGAGCTCCCCCTAGGCCCGGTGTTTCACATCTGCCTCTTGGAAAGACACCCCCTGGACTCCTTTCCTGAGTGATGCCCCAAACCCCCTCCCCCGGTCAAGGTCAAGGACAAGTACCACTACAAGGTCGAAGACATCCTTGACTCCTGGAATATTTGCCACTTCCTCATATGATGGTGTGGGTATGGCCTGGAAGACGACACTTGGGAACTGCACCAAAATCTCAATGGTGCCCTTGACAAACTCTGGGACTTCCAGCAATGTCACCCAAGAAATGACCTTCTGGGGGGCAGGACTCATAAACAGCAGTAGTGGGCATAACCCCCACCTCTGAGTTTAGTAGGGATTCAACTCCCATGTATACCTTCTATTTCCCTTCTTTAAAACCTTACCTCCCTTTTAGTTCTTCTCCGCAGTAGCGCCCCAGAGCCTAGGCAAGGTGCTTTTCTAATTTCTCTACCCCCTTACTTACACTGTCTTTCAACTCCGGGAGACAAGTTATATACATCCTACATATACACTAATCTACAAGAAATGGCAATACACATACACTAAATGATAGACAGTGACAAGAAAATGGGGGCCCCTAGAGCTGGGGCCCTGAACTACCCTCACCTAACCTATGGACCATGGCAAGAAACTCTGAACAACCCTCACCTTTTCCCTTCCTTCAGCCAGCCCCGGAAACCCTCCCCTACCCCCCCTGGACTATGCTCCTGCCATACCTCCTCTACCAGCTGGTCTCAGGATGGGAGCTATTCACTCTTATCCAGGATCTGCTCAAACCACAACCCCAGGGCCAGGACATTCCTCCAGCAGTGAGCCATCACCAGTCTTCCCAGCAGGTCCAGGCCACGCTCCACCCCGGGATTCCTCACCTCCATCAGCAACCCCTCCCACAGAGATGAGAGCACTGCAGCAGCCCCGTCCAGAAGCAGGCAATGCTCCTGGGCCTAACCTGGGGACATCAGTGCCGATCTAACCACAAGAAGGCATAACTCACTAAGGGAGGCTATATACCCAACAATCGCATCCTCATGCAGGGCCTCGACCAGCCCCAGACTTGACAAATCTGGATCCGGGAACCCTGCCTAAACACTGACCCTCACCTCTCCCAGCTCTAGGACAGCCACCTCGTAATCTCCCTCCAGCCCCCTCTGATGTGCCGCCTCCTCCCTTGCCACCTCCTCGTGCTCCTCCCTCTCCCCCCTCACTTCAATGCCCAGCAGCCACCCAGATAAGGGAGAAAAAGTTGCCGGAGAAAGGCGCACTGATGGAGATGGGGACGGAGGCAGACACGCCCTCTTAGAAGGCCCCGGGGAGGGACTGGGCAACACCCGCCTCTTTCCTTTGTCTGGACGCCCCCCAAGGCCCTTGTGACTGCTGGCCCTGGCCTGGGTTGCCCGACAAGTGATCAAGACCATGGGATGACCCTGGCCCCCCCCCCAGTTAGCCCCCTGGTCCCCCAAACCCCCACTAGATGCCTCTGCAGATGCCTCCCCCACTGGCTCCACCACCCAGTTCTGCTCCTCAACTCCCATCCTCTGAGTAATCCCCCCCAGTAGCCACCCCTGCTCCCAAGAAACACAGTGTGCCCTCTATAGTACTAACACAGAACATTGCTTGTGATTGAGGCGGCACACCTTACACATGGCCATGTCCTGGTGAGATGAGGGGCCCAGGACCTCAAACAGACAGGGGATCCATCACCAGGCGCAGTGCTTGCACTGCACTGAAATCAGCAAAGAAACCCAGAGTAGGAGACCACTTACTGGTCCATTGCTCACATACCAGGCATGAGCAGGCAGACCCCAGAGCCTTTCCAGGGCCTCCCTAAATTGTTCCTGGGTTATGGCCACCCATGCAACACAACGGCTCTCTGGGACCTTGGAAATGGCCCCTATTGCCATCCCAGAATAATGGAAATGAGGGGCAGAAGGACAGGAAGGGGGTTGCGGACAAGGGACAGTCTTCTGTACAAAGGTGGGTGCGGAACAACTTGGATGGGGCTCCAGGGAGACACCAGAGCCTGCATTGGGAGCAGGCTCTGGGGGCTGGCTGGGACCCACCTCCAGAGCAAGATTATTGCATAGTTCTGAAAAAGGAAGGTCAGTCATAGTAAATGGACAATGCAGCAACACTCATGTTGAATGAGCACAGCCACACGCACGCGGTATCGTGTGTCCAGGGCCTCCCATGTGACTAGGGGGGCCACTTTGTTAGTAGCTGGGGGCATTGGGAAATGTGTCAGTGTGCACAACATGATTGAGTTGATAGTAAAATCTTTTTCAATATGTGGCAGGTCAGGTGCTGGATCCCACAAGTGAGACCCCGGTCTAAACCACTGGTTATGTGTGCCTCGGAGGGTCTCAGCACTGAGGGGGGGGTGATGTCACAACCCCTTCTGAAGTCCCCTGGGACAACTCCGGAACCCCACCTGGGATCCTCTTTTATTAACCCCACAACACACTCTGCTCCCACAACTACCGATGCTGCCATCAACTTACATCACAACTGCCATCAGCCAACCCCCAGGAACCCTGCATCACAGACCCTGGGATCAACCACCATCAACTGCCAGATCATGCTACCCGCTTCTAGCTATCATGCATCACAACCCCCCCATGCCAATTGATTGCACACCCCACATGTGCGATCCAAGTATACAGTCCCAGCCCATTACTCAATGCCTCCCAGAAACTATCTCAGACACCCCAGAACCCCAAGACCCAATCCCATAGTACTTATAGAGTAGTTCACCACTGTATTCATTAGTCTTAATATTACCTGAATTGTTGCATGCCCTTTTGCTTGACTGGTATACACTGACTAGCATGTTTTGACTGGCATGCTGGAATAATTGCATGCTTTAAGTTTGGTATGCACTTCGCAACTTGTAATTTGCTAACTGGGTCTTGTCTTAGAACCTCCAGTTCTGACTCGACCCCCACCAACTCCCAGCCTCTCCAAAACACCCAAAGCCCCGGGTCAAGTTCCTTTCCCCAGGACCACCCCCTGCCTGCATTTTGAACTCTGGAGCCTTAGCCCCAGAGCTTCAGACACCCAGGTATCTGTAGATCAAATCTGCCTTGTAAAGGTGTTGCTTTCTTGGAAAGCCCCTGACTCAGCGGAACCTAACAGAGGAGGATGCATGGACTTCATTGAGCAGTTGATGCAATTCTTCGCAGAGGATTGTGTTATCTATACTTTACCATAGTTTGCTCCAGGAGTTCTCCTCACATGAGGCAATTCCTAAATTCAACCAAGCAATGGGCCCATTCCTCTGGAGTGCCTACAAAGTTGTCATGTCCGAAATCTGTGAGTAGCACCCTTGCCTGCCTTGCAAAGTCCTCCAGTGAGATCCTGAGTGAGTGTAGTACTTTGTCCCACTGCCATTTGTACTCCTCAAAGCATCATTGTCCTACAGGCAAGGGAGGGATTCTAGTAGGTGGGGCAATGGTCAGGTAGTGTCGAGGGGAGTAGTTGTAGTTGGGAGGTCCCTGGGGTTGGGAGGCAAGGTGCTAGTAACTATAATAGGGGGTGGGTGCAAAGGAGCCCTTGCTGGGGAGTACCAGGCAAGGTCTACTGGGAACTAGTGAAGTCTCTGGCAGGCCCCTGAGGATGCTCCAGTATGAGGGAACCTCCACAGGTCATGCTATGGCTAGGTTGAGTGGAGGGGCCTGGCTGACTGAGGGCCCCAGATTATAGAGGGAGGGGTTAGGGGCCCAGTGGCAGTGGAGATGTTCATACAGGAGGGGTGGGTAGGCAGGGCAGGGGGTCTGTGTGGAGTAATGATTTAGGACCAGACACCCATAAGGGTTGGTTTGGTAGCCTGTGGAGTAGTAGGTGTGAGTATATGTAGCCATCAAGAATGGTGTAAGAAGAGATTTTTGATATTATATCAGGTTTTGCTGAGTCAGGGGCTTTCCAGAAAAGCAATGCCCTTACAAGGCAGACTTGATCTACAAATACCCAGGTGTCTGGAGCTTTGGGGCTAAGGCTCCAGAGTTCAAGACGTGGACAGGAAGGTGGTTCTGGGGGAATGGAACTTGATCCAGGGCTTTGGGTATTTTGTAGAGGCTGAGGGTTGGAGGGGGGTTGAGTCAGAACCAAAGGTTCTAAGATGAGACCTGGTTAGCAAATTATGAGTTGCAAAGTGTGTACCAAACTTAGAGCATGCAATTATTCTGGTGTGCCAGTCAAAGTGTGCCAGTCAGTGCATACCAGTCAAGCAAAAGGGCATGCAACAATTCAGATAATATGAAGACTTGCAAATACAATGGGGAACTACACTATAAGTACTATGGGGTTGGGTCTCAGAGTTCCAGAGTGTCTGAGATGGGTTCTGGGAGACATTGAGTAGCGGGCAGGGATTGTATACTTGGATCATGTATGTGGGATGCATGATCAATTGGCATGGAGGGAGTTGTGATGTGTGATGGCCAGGAGCAGGCTGCATGACCTGAACATTGCTGGCAGTTGATTCCAGAGTCCATGATGCAAGATTCCTGGGGGTTAGCTGATGTCAGTTGTGATGTGTGTGATAGTGGCATCAGCAGCTGTGGAGGCAGGGTGCATTGTGGAGTTAATAAAAGAGAGTCCTGGGTGGGGTTCTGGAGTTGTCCCGGGGGACTCTAGAGGGGGGTCGTGACACTAACTACTAGAAAACAAAAGGAGATAGGACAGGCTAAGCAGTCATTCAAATGTGCTAAAAGTGGGCATGTCATTAAAAAGCTGGTCCCCTAACAAAAGTATCACTAAGAGTGAGTGGTAGACTGTCTCTCTCAATCTATTTCATTTCCTTCTATCTCTTTTTTTTTTGTTTCAATTCATCTCAAATCTCTCCAATTCATCTTTTTCTCATCTTTACTATTTTCATCTCAACTTTATTTTCTCTGGCTCAATTCTTTTTGACTCTATTTTGACTTCATTTCACTTCAAGTCCATTTTAACTCACTCAAATTGTTTTTGCTTGTTTCTCTGTTATTCATTTGACTCTTTCATTTTGATTTGGCTCTCACTAACTCTGTCTCAACTCCATTCCATTTTAATTCTCTCTATTTACTCTATTTACAATTTCTTTTCTATCTCAACTACCTCATAAGTTTTTCCTTCCATCTACTTCTTACTACTTTTCTTTCCTCATTCATCATGTATTGTCGTATTTCATCTTATTTCATCTTATTTCATCTCTCTTTCTGTTACTTTATTTCTCCTCTGGTTTCACTTTCTTTAACTCTTATTCCTCCATTCCTCCACCTATCTACTCTCTTTTAAGTTTATCACTTGCTACTACTTTTGACTTTTATTTTTACACCCACTTAGCAATGATTCCTTGTAATGCCTTGCTTGTGTACATTTCCAATCCCAAAACCCAAGTTGTAAGTTCCTGCTCAACAGAGTGAGCCTCCAGATCAGTGGAACTTCACAGGCTTAAGATTACTTTCTAGCCATAGCAAATCCATTAATTGTAGATGATGGATGATGGTCATTGATAATAACATAAGATTGATGGAAGTACACAATATACATTAGAAGAGTGATGGGTAAAGTACATGTAAGACATTGAAGGCCAAGGCAGAGCCCCATGGTGAGAGAGAGGAATCAAATGCATCCATTCTTATATTTGCATGCCAAACTAAAGAGTTTTTACTGATACTATAGCTACAGATGTTATATTGCTTTAGGCATAGAAAATCATTAGACTTGGTCTCTCAATTTCTACTAAATGAACAGTCATGCTACTTATTCAACATTCTACTTTAATACATGTTGATTTCTCTTTGCCAGCTTGTGCAATTTTGCAACAGCCTCAATATACAGAAGCAAAATGAAAAGGCAAGTATAAGAAACTGTTGCATGCCAAAATGACTGAGCCTCAAATTGAGTACTTTAGATCTGCCTTCATTAGCCTATACAGTTATGCTACAGCTTTACCCTTACAGTTGTTGATGAAACTTGCAATACATATAGGTCATAATCCACAAATGTACTTTGGATTATTTAATTACTAAAAGTACTCTTGAAGTATCAAATAGTTGTTTATGTCACATGACTCATATAAGGTAAGTAAAACTTGATATTGCAAGCTATACATTTATATATGCATTGGACTCAAAAAGTGCAAGTGTGAACCAAGAAAAATCTATTACATATATTATGACTATAAGTAGTCAATATACTTACAAATAAGAACTATCACTTGGTTGCTGCTGTTTTTCATCAAGAACAGAGTAAATTACAGATTCTGCCTCAGGTGAGCGAGGTTTGATAGAATAGACAAAAGGTAAAGGATGGCTGCTCCAAATTCATGAGTGCTGAATATTTCTTACATTATAGAATAGAATCTATACCTGACAGTACCACCTTGAAATTGACAGTGTGGCTCAATATCAATTCCATTCCCATCTTTTTTTTTCCAATTTCAAAAACAGACAAAGTCATAGCAATTATAATAAACATATTTGCATTTGCAAAGTCCTTACCAGGACAAGCTCTGAAAAGCCACTATTTAGTTGCAGTTCAAAAGAGGTAGAAGAAACTCTCTTACCTCCTTCCAAAACCAAAGAGGTAGGTGAGAGGATCAAGTTCTGGCATGTGATCCTTACTTGGCAAGAAACATTCAGGACAGAACTTCAAAGGATTTGAGTACAACTGAGGATCATGAGTAATGTTCCTATCAAATTAAGTGAACAAGTTCATTGCTACTAATCAATCTGGTAACAATCTTACCACATGTGAGGAATCAATATACAATTTTTTGGTATCAGATATCCATTGTAAAGGCCATCTTGTGTGGCTCTATGTGGGATCCCTGAAGATAATTAAAACAATAAAGAACACAGCTTGCAGTAATAATACCAATACAACCAGTTGTATGCCATCTTGTCACTTCTTTCATAACTGCTTCAAGATACGGCAGGCGACAACGATCGTCAAAATTCGGGAGACGTTTTTTACCAGTGACTGAATCGATCTCGTCACGTGCGCGTTTTTGAACTTCGGGGTGAAGGATCATAAGTAGCACAAAGGTAGCCAATGCAGCAACAGCCTGACTGAGAGATTGTAATCATACATTGATTTTGTTGAGGGAAATACTTACAGGATCAGAACCCCCACCATAGATGGCTGTAGCAGCGTACTTAACAGCATGTTCTGTGGCCTCATCGGGACTGGTTTCCATCATATCCGACGTAAATGACGGCAACGCAGTGCCTGCTTTCTGTATGAGGCCATTGATTGGGATATAATTGCCCCGATAAAGTTGGAGAACAAATACCATTTGATTCTTCACAAAGTTGTGAGGTCGTTCTGTTTGTTCAAGGTTATGAGAGCGGTATATAGCTGCAATTCGCTTGAATGGCAGCCACTCGGGTAAATATTTCACTGTTATCAGGGTCATATAGTGATAGTTCTGTGATAAATATGGAACATACTTGCTGGAAAGATGTCTACAAGCCAGGCACCTGGCATTGTGGCAACATAGAAATCTTTCGCAGCAGTCTCCACCAATTGAACAAGAGGATCTGGCTCGTTTGTTTTGATTATGTATCCATGTGAAATGCGGAGTGAAATGGCACCCATGACCCTAGTAATTCAGAGATTAGCTTTGATAAGCAATACTGGAAAGTATTCATATGACGAACAAACGAATATGAGAAATCAAGTTATCAGGGTCTTCGAGGACGCGCATCAAGAAACGACGTGTCTCTAGCTCTTGAATGTGGCGAAAGCCTGTTACTGTATGTGGGGAGCCAAGGTAGGATTTTAGCATTTTCCTCATCCTCTGGAAATGGTCTCCATACTGAGCGAGTATCATCTGCTGGTCCCATCCTACCCTGGGCAACACAATCGCCAAATATAGAATCTCTTGGGATATCCTATCGATTATGATATAGTACAACCTACATGCCACCCGCAAAGGGAAATATTGGTCTTCCAGAGCATATGGAGGACCTTTTGTCAAGAAGGTCTACGTTTGTTTGCAAATCGTTTAACAATACGATCCTCTGGCCAAGAATAGTAAGACTGCAGATTGGACCTGAATGGACATGTAGTCAAGCCATGGGGAGAGAGTGGAACGTGCCATAAGTTTTCTTATACTCCAACCACGGGAGAGGATCCCCCTGCGGTGGCAGATCAAACAGATTGCCAATGACCGGCCATCCCCGAGGTCCCGGGGGCAAAGGCGCCCTACTAGACCTGACGATAAGTAAAACAACGACAGCAAACAAGACAAGTCCTGCAGCCAGAGTGGTAGGGTTTTTGTGTATCATATTATCCATAGTATGTGATATAGAGATAGGTGAGAGGGGACTCGCCGATTGGACCATTGAAGAGTCCAGTTTGAGATACTTAGAACCCTTTTTATCGATTGTGGGATGCACTAATATTGGAATGAAAGAGGCCCCAAAGTCAAGGAAAAATTTCTGATGGGTTATGGTCGCTTACAACCTTGGGAAATGAACTATTGTTATTAAATTTATCATGTCTTCTTTCTGTCTAAAGGGAGACAAGTAGATTTCCAGGAACGTGCCGTTTCCATTGCGGCCGGAGCCATCGGATCTAGCATCTGAACACATTGCACCGGAGGACACAGATTGGTGACTGAATTCAAAGTTGCAGAGGTAAGGCATCTGTAGAGGAAGTGGTGGAGAAGGAGGCGCTAGCTGCCAGGTTGCTGGCGCATCTGCCAGTTTTGTTGCTCCCCGATGAAAAATTTTTGGATGCTCTTCAGAAAGGGGGAAAAGTGGATGAGACTACCCAGGAAGACTGTTAAAAAGCAAGAGAAGCTTGCAAAAAGCACAGCTGAGTAGAGTGTCAGTCAATGTCATTGGGTATCAAGGTAGAGGACCTTGTCATGAATAAGCAGGAAGATGTGGAGGGGCAGCAATATGCTGCAGCAACCACAAGTACCACTGGGACTGTGGAATGAGTTACTTGCATCTATGTGCAGAATGAGGGGCAACAGAGGAAGGCTGCAGGCATGGTATATTGCCTAGCAACACTTGACAAGATATCTGAACCCTCAGAAATTTGCTTTAACAGACAGTCAATATTATCACAGATGTGCCAAGCCCTGACTGTGCACCTAAACACAGTGGATGATAGTAAAGAGCACCTATGTGCACTAAAGGAGAAATATAAACTGCTGCAGATACCACACACAGAAGCCAAGTGAAAGCTGGATAAAAAGAAAGGCAAATAAACAGTGCTGACTGAAGTGGATATTCTGCACCTGCACCAGCAATAGCACAAAGAGTATGTGCACATTGTAAATGCGACAAAGGAGAAGCTACCCTCATGGAGTTTAATGCTCTGGGACTTCTTCCAGATACTTAATCAAAGTCTACAACATATAAATACTGTGGTGAGACAAAAATTGGTTTGATGCTCAGATCACTGCAACATTCTTGGGCATGTTTGTACACTGGAAGGATGCATCCCAGAGGAAAGTTGCTTAGCACTACTAGAAAGACAGGATATTTGTCAGGTCCTGCTGATGCAGAAGCTCATGTTATTGAGCAGAAACTTACTAGTTGGGTCTTGTCAAAAGGGAGCTGCACACTGGGGAACTAAAGGAGTTCTGCCAGGGAATAAGCACAAGAAGAGGATTGGGGAAAAAGGAAAGGTGAACTGGAATAGAGTAAGTAGGATAAGGAGAGTAGTAAACAGATAATTGGAGATAAAGATGGAGATTTAAGGAAATAAATGAGTGGTAGTTATGAAAAACTAGATGAAAGAAGGAAGGATGAATGGAGAATATAAACAGAGTTGAGAAAAATGGAATGGAGTTGAGATGGAGTGAGTAAAAAGAAGGAATTAGACTATGAGTGAGACTGATAAGGGGAAAAGTAGAGAAAAGGCAAAGATGGAGTAGAGGAAAAGAAACCAGAGATATTCAGACAGTCAGAGCCAATTCAAGTTGGAAAATGAAAAGAGTCAAGATTGAACTTGAGGAATTCAAAGGGAATGAGAGAGAGATGAGATAAGACAAGGCAGGGAACAGAGTAGTTGAGAGAGAGAGATTAGAAAAAGATAAAGTAAATTTGGAGATAGACAGAGTAAGACAAAGAGACAAAAGAGACAAGGAATTAGAAACATGAACCAAAACTGAACTAAATTGGGTGCAATACCAAAACTACCTGTACCAATTACTGGAGGCTTTTTTTAAGTACCTATGGAGTGTCTTGGGCAGTTAGAGTAATTCTACACTGGAGAGAGTTGAGCATCAGCAAGATTGGGCAGTGGAATGATTATGTGAAAGTTGGGCCTTGTGGAATAATTTTGCAGAGTGGCTTACATGAGGTGTTGGGAGTAATCTTCTTATAACAGGTGTGAAGAGCTGTTGTTCTGAGGTGTCAGGGTTATATCCTATTCAAAAATGCTCAGTGATCTTGATGATTGAATCTGTGATGTCAAAACTGGGAGGATGAAAAAGTGAGGGTAAGTATGGCTCTACTTTGGAGAGTATGAGTGGGTAGTGACAATGCCACCATGCTGGCACTCATAAACTGGTGGTCAATGCAAGAACTAAATTGTCACAAACTCACCACACTCTCCTGAGTAGGGCCACACCAACCCCACTTTTTTCTCTTCCAATCTCTGATATCACTGATCCAATCACTGAGATCACTTAAGTTCCCCCAGATAGGCCACAACACACCCACATTTCAGAACAACCTCCACATCCCCAAACTATTGCAAAATCACTGCTAAATACTGCTTTGCACAATCATCCTGCAAAACCCATCTCTTGCATAATCACCTGCTGCCTGATCTTGCTGCTGCTCAATCTCCTCCAGTGTACAATCATTCCCAACACCTGAGACATCCCATAAATACTTAGGGAAGGCTTTAGTAGTCAGTATAGTAGTCTTGATATTGCCTATTGTCCAGTTCTAGTTTTTTGTCCTCTTATGTCTCTTTCTCCTCTCTTAGTTTCTCATCTACTTTATCTTCAAATCTATTTCATTTACTCTCTTTCAACTCTTTCAGTCTTTGTCTCATCTCATTTTGACTTTCTCAACTCTTTTCAACTCTCCTCAACTCTCTCCAGTTTCAGTCTCTTCCATTCAACCCTTTTTCCACTTGACTCATCTCTGACTCTCTGATTTACTCTGGTTTCTTTTCTTTTTCTCCATTTTCCCTTGAAATCACTCTTGTTTCTTTTTGTTTCTCACTCCATCTACTCTACTTTACTTTCTTTTGACTTTGTCTTTTCAGTTTCTTTTCAGTTCTTTCCTTCACTTCATTTCTTATCTGTCCAGCTTTCCTTACTTTCCTATCAATTTCCTTTCACTCCATCTTGACTCCATCTACTTATCTCAACTCTGTTACTTCTCCATCTCTTCTCCCTTACTATATATTCTGTTCTTCCTTCTCTGATCTTCTTTCTACATTTCCAGTTTCTCTCTTATATATTATTTCTTAGTTTCCTTTTCTTCTGTATTTGATCCTTCTATGCTAACCTCCAGTGCTAACCTTTTGTCTTTGTGTGAGTCTCCTTTCTTAGCAAGACCCAACTAGTAGGTTCCTGCTCAATAGAGTGAGCCTTCAGGTCAGCAGGATCTGATATAATATCAAGATTCCCCCTACTTATTGGATTTCCTGAAAATAGTAACCTACACACAACCCACCTGGGCTTTTATGGCTTACATGGTCAACCCATTTACAACTATAACATGGGAGTCTCCCCAATGACCCCCAGATGGCTCCCCTCCTCCTAACTGGGCCAAGGTTCTCCTAGTGGAGAATCTCAAGACAGTGAACTTCTTAATGGTCAAAGACCTGCTATTTGCACATTCCCTCCTCCAGAAGGCCTTCTACTATTACTATAATTCTGAAGGGCATCTTGCTAATGGTGGAGATTAGGGAGAAGTTCAAGATGCTCTAGCATGCAAAAAGTGTTTAAATATCTGAAAGCTAGAGCTATTTAGCAGCTGAAACTCTTAAAAGTGGCAAATCTTCCTGGTACAATGCTTGAACACCTTTTAGAGCAAGCTGTATATATACACTTCTGATATAGCCTTTGCATCATCCTATCTTCAAGAAATTGCATTGAGTTACTACACCACATTACTCTAGTATAACCTCCAATATACACTGTTTTTGGATTGAGAAGCCTTTGTGTAAGAATTTTCCAGTAAATTCAGAGTCTATGATATCATTGTTGAAGCCAAAGAAACTTGGTATTACTCTAAATAAGCTCTGAGGAATGATTTACTACCTTTATTGTTCAATTTGAGAAAGAGGCCTACAAAAGAGGCCAGAACTACAATGCCTTACATTTTTAGCTCCATAAGGCCCTACTCAAACAAATTGAAAAAGTTCTTTGCATCACCTCAAAACATACCACATATGACAGCCTCAAAAACCTCATTATACAAATTAACCAAGTGAGATGGTTTCTTGCACTATGACTTGGAGGAGGCCAAAATACTAATGGCAATATGCAATGGCAATCCAAAGCCCAGGTTAACCAACTCTAGCAGAACCCCCAATACTTGACTGAACTCTACTAAATCACTCTGCAATGCCCTCCAGCTCATATTTAGGCTGTCAAATACAGCAACTCATTAGTGGCAGATGGAGATGCCCTTAAAGACCTGCTGGATGTCAATGACTGCTCCAACAACTTAAACAACAATGAATTCCTGCAAGCAGAATATAATACTGGTGCACCATCTAGATCATTGATGACAATGTATTTGAGTTCCAATATGCAGAAAACAAGATAGCATTTTGGTAGACTCTAAAAACATGCTAAATTATGGTATTAACTCCAAAGTCTTTGCACCAGACACTCATTTATGCACTTTGATACTTGCTCTGGACCTCTGCACAGTACATCTCTCCCAAGCATTCCAGCTCTTTCTCCTCCACACTTTTCTACTCTAAAATCTCAACCCAATTCTGACATTGGTCAATAGCAGTGCTACCAATAATTTTGTTAATGAAGCCTAGGCCCTAAATGCAGGACTCCTCTTTATATAACTCTCAAACCTCATCCAGCTCTGCCTCTTTGACAGTGATAGAGTACTTACCCACTTGCATATAATAATGTATTAAAAGTTCCTGGAATTAATGTCTGTATTAATTAAATGAGGTGTGAAGTACCATAAGTAAATGTCTACACTACATTTATGGTGCTATTCCTTAAAGTAACAATCATGTGTATATATAAGCAACATGGGCAATATTTAAGTATTCTTGTGTTATACAATCTGCATTCTAGTAAAGTTGATTTATAGGTAACTATGTTGAAGACTCAGGAATGAAAAAAAAAAATTGACTTTTATTGTGGCAGTGGCATCAGTTTACCCTTTTCCAGTTACTTACTATATCTTTCTCATCTTGGTATGACCATCAGTGATTGCTGACATATAGTGTTTTCTTCTAGCCACTGCTGGGTAGTGGTGGTATATGATAGTTTTCCTGTTATATAGATAACTTACTTGCTTTGTACTACAGTTTAAATAGAGTTCTTTCCCCAAAGACCAAGACTACACTAGTTGTATACAAGACTTGCACAAGCAAACAATCATATCCACCACTTTTTGCTAGGTGTGGTGTTGCCACATACTACATCATTTTGTTTATTTTGTGCCCCAGGAGGTTAGACAAAGATGGTCTTTTGCACTATTGTCAATTGCATTTTCTTTTCTTTTTTCTTTCTTTCTGACTTTCTGGTATTTGGTTTGTATGTGATTGTACCATGTCAACTTGCAAGGCAACTTTTGTTGAAAAAAAAACAAGCCATTATTTGGTAACTGCTATGCATTGATAATTATCATTGTATGAATATGCAAAATAGAGGGATGGGATGTTGTTTTGAACCTAATGTCATGGTCACATATTCTACATCTTACTTGAACTCTGCCTATCTGTTCTTGCGTGAAGAAATTTGACAATTTCTACACTCTTTAACATGTGTTTACTATATCTTCTACTACTACCTCCTCTAAGATTCTCAATGCCACTATTTCACATGTCACCTCCACTTGTCCCTGTACCTATTCTCACCCAGGTTCTCCTTTGAATAGACCACCTCTGGATAGACTGCCAGCTAGGCAAACTGCTGTAAAGCCCACTGTTTCAGCAACCACTTTGAGCAATCTCAAGGAGATTAATGAGAGTCCAGATTATTTTGAGGATACCAAATCTAAATTTGAGCACACAATGGAACTAGTCTGCCTTCCATAACCCCAATGTCTCACTTCCTAAGACTTTGGTACTAATTGATCTCCAACATCCCCAACCAACTATAGCCATTTTGCAGGATCTGGGTGATTCCGTGGCTGTGGACTCTTCTAAGATAGAGATATCAGTCAGACCACATAGGCTGAAATTTATACTAGGTAAGACTTTTAGATCATTTCTGCCTCTTTCTACTTCACCATCTCCTGTATGCAACTTCCTTTCTGGCTTGGCTAATGCCTCTCCTCTGCCTGCTACACCTTCTTGTTATAATCTAGCAATATGCTAATCTATAATGCTGTTCCATGCAGCAATGCAGCTGTGGTGGAGAATGAGCAATTGAAATATAGTTGTAGATGGATCAACACTTTATTATTATTATAGCTCTTGAATCTTAGTAACAAGAAATATATAGCATTTATTTGGTGTAAAACTAGGTTTTTCTTCAATGACAGTAAGCTGTGGTTATGCCACTGAATTAGTGTTCACAAATTAGTGATTAACTATAGATTTGCATTTTACAATTGATGCACAACAATTTAAAACATTGAGGATATTTTGTTAAATGTGCTACTCTTTTAGAATAATTTTGGTAGTTTCATGCATGCTCAGACATTTTGTGATATATCAAGATATGTCACTGATAGATCTATGCTACACCAACTTGCTTCATTTCAACTGCTTCTATATTTAGCCCATGAACATATAAAAATCCCAATGGAAGCACTAGATATAAAGATAGCTTGATTATAAGGATTAGAGAACATGGACTTATTTGGATGACAAAGATTGATTTACTTATGCTAAGTTTTCCTTCTTCTAAGCAAGTTTTACTATGTTCATAAATACTAATTCTGATTTTAATTTTTTTTTTACATTACTTATTTTGGTATTTCAAGAGGATGCTAAATGTCATGATAATTTATTGAGCATTAATAACATATCAGAAGCTCAACCTACCTTTTTACTTTATTTGCTAAATTCTATTTCACTTTGTTACAAAACTTTTTAAAACTACCAATAAGCACCTATGGTTCCAAAAATAGATAAAATACTATATAGCTATCTGAATATGCTAATTAATTACAGATGGCTGAATTTTGCATAGATAGAAAAAAAAGAAAGAGAGAGGAAAGACAAAGTTGTCTAAAAATAAAGCAATAATAAGGCATCATCATGCTGCATGTCTTCAGCTTCAAATGAGAACTGAGTGGTAGGCAAATGAAAATAGTGAGGATCAAGGTTTATGGAGTTTTGCCAGTGTAGTGCCACCTCACAGTTATATTGATTATTATGAAGTATGGGAAGAATGCAATTAATTGATATGTCTGTCTCAACAATGAGACAACAATGAGATAAGACAAAGCTATTAATCATCAAAAAGTCTGAATAAAACAGACTTCTGCTGAAAACTGTAGGCAAATGACATAGCCAGAATTGCCTTAAAAATTCCTTCCTATATCATATTAGATTAGCCTTATCAGTGGCCTAAATGTTGAGAAATCAGCTTATCAGTTTTTTGATCTAATGCATACCCAAATCAGTCATGTGACTATAATCAGGTGACATATGCTCCCAAATCAGTCATGTAATTGTGATCATATGATAATGCTCAGGTTTCCAGAGATTAGGTGACTTATTTTAAGAAAAGCATCACATCTTGTCAATAAATTAGGCATATTTCAGCAGAAATACATATAAACCCCTACATATTGAGTATTGTTTTGATTGCCTAATTAATCTGCACACAATGAAAGTTGTCTAAAGACATTTTGTGGTAAACTGATAGAGGAATCAGCAATTTGATGAAAAAAGCTCAATTTAGCTGTTAAGGAAAATTGAGCAGGCTTTGGTAAAATACTTATATCTTAGCAGGATGGCCACCAGACCTTATTCTGTTTGATATTGTTAAAAAGACCCAATTGATCTGCACAAGAAAAACTGAGGGAATATTTGTAA